>JAKUCV010003702.1:4489-32536 GCA_028386065.3 Turnera subulata
ACCTTCTTGGTCGTAAAGAAGAGGATAAAATTTTAACTCATAAGAATAAGGTTTGTGGTCAAATAGCAAACAAAAGCACATAGAGAAAAGTTACTAAAGCCTAGACATAATACTAAGAAACCTATATTCAAGATAAAAGTCTGACGGAAACAAGGACTTATGCACTCGGCTGATTCTATGACGATAGCAACATAGCATTCTAAAAATTCCGTAAAAATCAATTAACGAAAATCGGGGCGTTACTGTCAAACCCAAGCATAACTTAATATAACAACCACACACACGTCACCCGAGCACGGGAGTAATTATTACAAAAGCAATCAAAAACAGAAACAAGAGTCACACAACAGCAGCGGAAGACACGAAAAATAACAGCAGCACACCACAATGTGAAGATGCAGTGGAGTATGGATCCGGGTCTAGCAGAGGGTATGCCGCAGCTTGCCTGGCACGTTCCTGTACTAAAAAAAATCAATCTACGCGACCGAGTCACGTAGGCGAGGGGTGAGTCCGAAGTGCTCACCGGGTAAAATCCACAAGTAATAATTAATATACAAGCATCCATTATAACCAAGTTACCAAAACAATCAACAACACAGGGTATGACTCTAACCTGAATCTATGTTACCTGGTTAACCTTTCTAAAGTCTAACCTGTCAGACTAGTCCAGATTTTATTAACAGGGCCCCTATCACAATTTAAATGTTGGCCGTGCCTGGTAGCCAGGTTAGCTAACCCCAGGGTACTCCCCGTGAAACCAAAACATCACAAATCACAAATATCTCAAACCGAGTCCCGCAGTCCTCGGTCGGGAGTCCCGCAGTCCTCCCTACTATAAATCAAGTCATAACTCAATACACAAGTAGACTACCATCTGACCGTACCAACACTTAATTGTGATTATCTAACTGTCTAGGTGATTCCGTTATTGTTTCCCACAGTCATTTAAGTTCTCATAACCGATCCCGGGTAGACTCTCTTAATCCGTCAGAACATTCTTAATCTTAAGTCCACCCAGTTTCCACATCATACCGCAATAACAGCAAATATAACAACACAGTACACATCCAATCAAGCATTCACAGTCACAAGTTCACTCACAACAAGGCACACACAACAAACATCATCAAACTGTAACTTAGTATAATGGGCTGAATATTAACAATTACTTGTCCTCACCTTAGTTGATAAATTCCTCTGGAATTTCGCCCTCGGGCTCCAAGTTCTCGTTCACGTTCTCTTCACCTAGATGTATTAACATACAATCACATAAATGCACAACAAAATGATATGCATGTATTTATCTAATATGGTACCGTTATACCATAATTAATATTATTTGGAAATATTCTCCATGGTCCTTAACTTATTATTGTCTATTTCCGTAATTCATTTTTAGTATGATCCTAGCATAATTATTATTATTATTTTTATTATTATTTTTTTTATCCAATTTATGTCCTTGATAATATATACATCTGCAAGATTATTGTTAATTATTATTTATTTATACTTTCAGAATATATACCCAGGTCTACCTTAAAATTATAATTAAATTGGAATTATGTTGTATTTACACTTATAATCAAACCTAAGTTATGTTTTGGGTCAGCAGTTTCAGCCCACATGTCTTGAGTGCAAGCCCAGGCCACAAGACCCAGTCCATGACTCAAAGCCAAGACATGAGCCCACTGCTGAGCCCACATCCAAACCCATCAGCCGAGTCAACTCAGCCACCACTCACCGAGTTCGACTCCAGCCGGATCTGCGACCGGAGCAAAGGAAGAAGGGTGACGCGGGGAGGACAGAAGGCGGCGCTGGCTTCTGTTCGGTGAGGCGACGCGGCTGCAGGTTCGGTGAAGACGGCGGTGCGAGCAGGCGGCAGAGACGAAGTGACCGGTGATGTACTCGGGCTTGGCTCGGTCGCGTGGCTGTCGGTGGAGTGAAGGAGGAAGGTTGCGGCGACGGCGTGTGCGGGTCCTGGTGGTAGCGACGGAGGCGCGAGAAGGAGAAGGGGAAATAGGAGGCGCTGCGCGCGGTGGTGGCGGTCGGTGGTGCAGCGGCAGTGAAGGTGAGGAGGCCGGTGTGGGTCGTCGTTTAGGCAGCAGAAGGGTTGTTTAATCCTTTTATATATATATATATATATGTATGTTTATGCTTATGGAAACTGAATGGTGCGAAATTGGACAGGGTGGTAAGGGGTTTCTTGCTGGGTCGTCGGTGGCTAACCTGTGGATTGCAGGTGCAGAATTTTTTTTATATATAAAACCAGAAGAAGGAAAGGATAATTGATTTGGCAGACAAGGTGGGAAAAAATCTGCCAATTATTGAAGAATTATTGAGTTTCCCTGTGCATGCATGATTGCAGAAAAATCTGGTTCATTAAAAGACTTATTTGCCCTTCTTGTTTCCTTTGGGTTTAAATTCAACCTAGGGGCATATTCGTCTTTTCGCACTTTTACCAATCCGGAAAATTCCAACTTGTCCCGGAAATTCTGTAAAAATGTCCGGGGTGTGAATCGAGACTCGGAATTGGAATCCGATGCTCGGTTTACCATGAAATAATTACCAAAGGTTAATTCCTCACGGTAAATCACTATGCAAAAGAATTACGTTCGCGGTAAAAACGAAAAATTTACCTGGGCTGTTACATCAACAAACACAATAACCGAGTAATATAGGCACATATTGAAGGAAATCCATCCTCACCTTGGCCGATTACTCAACTCCGGAAATAATGACCGGTCCGACGCCGGCTCCTCGGGAAACTGCCCGATATCAAACCTATACACAAAAAAATGTACACACATATAAATGCACATAATCAGTATACTATGATGCCAATACTATGAAATATCCCATCCCGGTTCATATTCGTTTTTATCTCCATTTATCGAAAATATTTAACCGTACGTATATCCGAATATAATTTCGGTACCATACTTTAATTAAAACTCTTTTCAAAATAATTTCATAAAATAATTATAATTCCCAAAATAATAATTACTATAATTTTTCTGAAAATTATAACATATGTATATATTTTCCATAATATTTCTATAAAAATTATTATACTTTCCAAAATATAATTCCCAAGTATTATTATTTTTAGAAAACTCCATTCTCAGAAAGTATAATCATATACACTTATTTTCTGAAGTAAATACGAATTTGTTAATATACATATACAATTTTTCCAAATTATTCCCGTATGCATAAATATTATTTATTTTTTTCATATCTTATACTTTCCCAAAATTCCATAATAATCATATATATTTTCCAAAAATAGTTAATTACTGTAATTTTCCAAAATATATATTTTTCTATAACATAAATATATTCCCAGAATATAGATAAATATATATATATGTGTATAATTTGTTTTTTTTTTAAAGGACTGGGCCGTGAATAGTGCCGGCCCAGACCAAGGCAACAGCCCAGCACAGGCCTGCCAAGGTCGGCCCAGCACACACAGCCCAAGCCCAGCAACACAAAACCCAACCAAACTGAAAACCCATTTCGCGACCCGTTTCAACAAACGGATCTTGCAAGATCCGGGTCTTACCTCCGGGTCGTGCAGCTGGCGACGACGGCGAGGCGCGAGGAAGGGCGAGCGAGCACAGCACGTCGTCAGGGCGGCATGAGCGGCGCGGGGGCGGCGGAAGACTGGCGTGAAACTATCGGCAGCGGTTGCAGGAACGAAGGAAGCAGGATCCACGGGTCCTCCTCCGGGTCATCGGCGCGTCGCGGGTCTACAGGCTGAGGAAGACGACGGGGGCGACGGCAACAGGTCGGCGACTCCACGGGGAAGAGGTGGAAGGCGGCGGTGTGGCGAGACACGGCGGGGAACGGCGGCGTGAGCACAGTAACCCCCTGGGTTGACGATGAACAGTTCACCGGCCCCTTTTTTTTTCCTTTTTCTTCTTTTTCTCTATTTTCTTCTTTGTTTTCAGATTTTCCGAAATTCTTTTTTTTTCTTCTTTCTTTTTTTTTTTCATTACCTCTCTGTTTCTTTTTTTTTCTTTCCTTTTCTTTTTTTTTCTTTTTTTTTCTCTTCTCCTCTCTTTTCCTTTTTCCTCTCCTTTTCTCTCTTTCTTTTTTTTTTCTTCTCCTCCTCCTCCAGCTGTCTTCTTCATTATATAACTGAAAATTACTATTTATCATGTGAATGTGTAATAATGCTGGCGGGTCCGATCCGGACCAGAAAATAACTGATACCCCCTTAGTTATTTTCCGGTGTGATTTTCCGAGAAATTCCGAAACCCGAAAAATACCAACTTACGCCCGAAAAATCACGAGCGCGGGAAAACCCTCGGTTTCGAAAAACGACTCCCGATTTACCTTGAATTAATTACCCAAGATTAATTCAACAGTAAATCACGGTAAAAAGACTTCTACAGTCCCGGTAAAAATCAAAAAATTTTACCCGGGCTGTTACAGAGCCTGTGTAGTCCCTAATTATTGAGTTGTCCATATTGGCTTCCCTCTTATATACATCGTCAGTAGTCCATCGTACGGTGTAATACTTTTAATTAATTCCCTAACGCAATTGAGATTTGTCCCATAATTTTCAGACTTGAAAATATTTTGATTATATACCTTCATTCCATATATATGGCCGCAGCCCAATTATAGTCTCTATCTTCATTTCATATTCTGCCCTATAATTTTCACATTTACAAAGCCACAACAAAACCCATCTAATGAATTGGGCCAGCAGGGTCATATGCAGACGTTTTGAACTCCTTCCTCCGGCCCGAAAGCTATATAGAGATCCAAAGTCCAGTCAAGGAAATATTCTTTATAAAGCAATCCTACTTTATACCATAACAAAAGACAATTAATATGTTACACTAGATGTGTAAACCACGTTTGCAATGACATAGGCATGAAAGCGCCATGAAAACCATATGGAACTCTGTGGGGCAGTGTAATTTTGGCTACCGGTTCGTTGGTGAAATTTTTGGTGTCAGTTATATAAGCCTGTAAGGTAAGAAGAGAATAACATTATATACATCATAAATATATAATTAACCATAGTCTACAGTTAAATATTCTCAAATAACATAAGAATTACTTACTTTAGACTTGAAAGTGTCCTCATTGTGTAAAAAAGTAATGATCCAACCATCATCTTCTTCAACAGTTTTTCCTGGCTTAGGAACAAAGGCGGCTCCACTGCAGAATGTGTTCTTCTCGAATTTATGGTATTCAACTTTTGTTAGTACTTCTGCAGAATGGCTGTTCCTATGGCTATCTGGGCCTTCGAAATGTAGTTTAGCCAGGCCTCCATATTTTACAATGCCTGAAATTAATGACCAACCCAATATGAGCTCATAGTCCTGTTATTACAATAACTTCTAATGTGGGTAAGAATCATTGGCTATGCACAAAAAGTTTTGTACTACCTGACTTAGAGCTTGCATCGCAATCAACTATCTGAGTGTAGCCAAATTTATTTTTGGTGCCAGAATAATCTCCATTGATCATTGGAAAATCCATAGAGAAGTCTGTTCCTGTGAGGTACCTTTCCTTGACTTGTCCAGATTTCATGTTTAGTCTCCATTCGTAGCAACGGGTGAAAAGCAGCCCATCTTCTCCTTCATGTTTTACATCATCCCCCTCTTCCATATGCGTAAGCCTTTTCGAAAACCATTCAAATTTGTTCAAACCAAAATCGGGCCCTGGTATGATTGAATCAAGAGCCCTGCACCCCCTCACTATAACCTGCTCATTTATCAGAATTTGATGCCATTCTATAACCAAAGTTGATGTGTAATTCAAAGAAACAAATGAAAATTTTAGCAAAAGAAGACTTGAAATTTTAGTTAAAAATGGAGTTAGGTACCTCATCACCGTCCTCGAAACAGTTGAGAATGTGAAATGTGCAATTTGGTTGTACATCAAACCACTTGACTGATTCTGCATCACCATATCGAGGCATTATTCCAATCCTTGCGTAGTCTTCCTCGTTATACTTTATTAACCTAATGCATACGTACCAATCGCGGTAATTTTAAAAAAGGAATCGATTATTTTTAATCTATAATACAACAAAATTGAAATTTCAAGTATATGCATACAAGACTAGCTAATACTTGCAGAAAAACATTGGAAAACGTTTTGATCAGAGGAAGTTGAAGAACACACTCACGGGCCTCCTTTAAGGAGCCGGGAAACGTCTATCGTTAGTGGAAAATCCATAATCACATTGTACCTGCAGAAAATGTTATTAATAAATTTTTATCATATAGATTAATACAGCCTCTAATTCCAATTAATAATGGTCCATATTTACGTTGATAATACAAAAAAATTAAGATTGGAGCATGAGCTACCTCCATGTAACCCCAAGGTCGTGGCAAAGAGTGCACCTATTTAATTTGAGATCCACTTTATGAACCAAGTCCTTCCCATCAGCTGCGCAAAATATATCACCCAGATGATATTTACTTGAAGGGTTTCATGGCATAGAATTCATTTAAACTAATTAAGAAGTATAGCTATTCACCTGAAACTATTCCTAGTACCAAGTAAGGTTTTGTTGCATCCACTCCCATTATAACTAGCTCTCCCGTGCCCGGAGCTTTCTGTAATATAAAAGACAAAGCTTTAAGGAAAGATCAAACAAACTTGATAACTTCAACTGTAGGTGTCTTGCAAACAAAGAACCTTTGGATGACTGGTAAAGGGCCTATTCCAAGCTCCATTCAGATCCCAATTGGCTAATGTTTTGAGCGTAAAGATGTCGATTTCTTGAGGGATGTGATTCTCAGCGGTTGAGTAGAACTTCCCTGAATGTTCAACAACATTTGTGTTGCTGATATACTTGTTAACCTTGCCAAACCGCAGCTGCATGCCATTTGTTTAAATTTAGAGAGTAATAAAATTATAATGAAAAGTGTGCAAGCTAGTTTCCCAAGATCAATCCAAACTTCAAGGCCAATTTTGAAGATAAAATCAATTCATTTGAACATAATATGCTGATCATTGTTCAAAAGAAATAACTTGTGAAAGTCGTTCATGGTTATAAAGATGCCTACCAAATTGAGGAGGTAAGCTGATAAGATTGCTGGTGAATTGCCTTCTATTGCTGGAAGAAAAGATGGTTTTTTTCTTTGTCTTTCTAGCTTGAATGTATCGGTTTCGACATATCGGTTGTTGTAGAGGACACGCCAGCTTCCGTCACTTGCTTTACCAAAATATAAAGCATGAAGCATTCCTTCACCTTCCACCCAAATATGACTTGACTTGCCAAACATAGAGACTGTTGATTTTAATCCCCCATAAAGAGGATTGGATCCTGCATTTAAACAAAAAGCAATTTGCTATTAGAAAACACAAAAGAATGTAATTAGAAGCAACTGGGTATGGATCAACGAGAGATTTCCATCACCAACAGATCAAGAGATATAAAATATTGAAGTATAACTGAAGATCAATTTTTGTTTTTTCTATCTTGGAATCATTGATTTTGAATAGGAGAGGCATATACTTTAAAGAGTCAACTGCTTGGCATTATTAAACGTCCTGTCAGTCGTGGACACTGGACAGGATCAAGTCCGACTGCACCGAAATGTTTGTCTTCGTCTGTGGCAGTTTATTTAGGTATATTACTAATGATAACAAAGGCATAGGGACATGTAACGCTATATATATAAGTACATTGATAGTCCAATGCAAGGATAAGTTGAAGGCAGAACTTACCGTTCCTTATGTAGACGCCTTCTGGGAAATCATCTGGAATTTCCCCTTCTATGCTGGTTACAAGAACTGCCTCCTTCAGTTCCTCAACTGGAGCGAAATTACTCTGCAAGAATTAATGTATACGAACAATGCATTCTACATCACTTGGCTAATCCAAAATACGTGGAAAGAAGGACCAAAAAAAGCATTGACATCCTCGAAAAATAATGCACGCAATTGGGGTATTAAGTTAATATATAAAACCTGAGATGGGAGCAAAGGCTGGTCTACAAACTGGAAAACCGAATCAACAAACGCATCCAGTAGTTCAAGAGAAGTGTTCTTGATAATTTGGGGGACACGATCTATTTTCAAGGAAAGTTTCTGCAACTCTCTCACTAACGGCTGCAGATCACGATGAGAATTGAATTCAGAAGATTGAAATATTGTCAACTCCAGCAATATTGAAGATATATCAACTCGCTTAGTTGCTACTTCATCAGAAAAGAGGGAAAAATTTTCAGAGTTTACCTTGAAGGAAGAGGGGAGTGATGAGGCTTGGAAATGACGAAACCTGTTTGAAATCGAAGGTCTCTGTAATAATCTGCATTTTTTCACTTGAAAAGCACAATGACATGCAGATGCCATCGATGTGTCTTTTCGCTTCTTGGTTCTTTACTATGTGCCGTATCGCAAGCTTATAGGGGTTAAATAGGAGACGAGCAATTAATAAATTATGAAAAGAATAATGCGGGTCAGATTTGGACCCGGGCAGCGTAGAAGAAAATTAGTAAATAAAACGAATCATAAAATATACAAAGTAAAAAGTGTTTCATTTGGAAGTACTTATTACTTATTAATGACTTTTACCACAATTCTTATATATATTGAAGGTTTGGGAATGATCTACTTTTGTAGCTTCGAAGTGATAACAGAAAGAAAAGATAAAAGCATTGGATAACTCTTTTCTTTTTTTTTTCTTTTTCTTTTGAACAAGCCATTTACCTCTAACTTGATTCCATCGCTGCAGGCGTTAATTACATGTTTTAAACTTAACTGTCGAGAAATCTAATAACTTTGTTGGGATTGTTGTTTCTGGACGTATTCAGGAACTAACATAACTGGGAATATGCTTTGCTTGACCAAACAAAGTCAATCATTACTATTACTCCAGGCCAAGAATTGCATAATTATTTTTATGGGTTCTAATATGAGCTATGCGAAATCATTATATAAACCCAAAAGTGTCAGCATGTCACATTTTTTAAGTGAGATGTCCACTTCCCCTCACAAACGTGCCTATCAACTAAACTGATTAGGCTCTTTCTTGTTTTGGCACAAAAGGATCAGAACAATAAAAACTAGATACATTTCCGCTTTTGGCTGGGCTTGTTTAGAATCTTCAGAGGAGACATTTGCATCTATTAAGTGCCTTTCTTGTTAAGGATGAGAAATAGCTTCTTAATTCTAACTTTAGTGCACGTCCTTTGCCTAACAAATTTTCTGTTTCAGGTTAATTTGCCTACTGATTTAGTTGATTAAGCATTTTCCTGAGCGAAAACTCCAATATGCATGTCCAGACTGGGACAAGCAAGGCAATCTGTTGTCAGGTGCAACGCGGAGGCTTTGAGTGGGACAGGACAAGCTAGGATGATTTAATATTACAATGCACTCACAATGCAGATATGGCTTCTGAGAACTATTTTATCGATAGATGATGCAACCAAAAGTAGCCCTTCATCATAAATCTAATTAACTTCAAATGATATATCTTTGATGATGTTCGCTAGTTGTATTGGATTGGTTGATCGATCTCTATGGTTGGTCAAAAATGATCTTATTTGCAAAAGTATAAGCTGACTAGGAAGGCTACTTTGATTGGGAGAATTTCACTACCACGCACTGTACGTGACATAATGCGAGCAGTTTTGGAAAGATCAATGTATAATTAACCAATCTCACAATCTTCAAGTTCATCAACTAAGCAATCATGAGTTTGTTAAATTAAAGAAGAAAAATTGCGGCAAATCTTCTTATAAATTATGAAATTAAGAGATAATATTTCAACAAATCAAGATATCAGTCACACTATTTGTGTCTGTTTTACGATAGTAGCATCCATCGTTGGTGCAACTAGCTCCGCCATAAAGCAGCTGATCTAAACAACTACGCTACCACTAGACAAAAAAAATGAGGAAAAACTTTCTTGTAGGCTCAATCTTACATTGCTTCCCCTCTAAATCACAGGTCTAGTTACTTGGATCCACCTGATATTCTTAGCAAATTTTTAATTTGGGTCCTTTTATATATACAATGAGGACCATTTCCTTGGCTATACAAGGGCCAGATATGTAGGGGGCACATCAACACCATATGTCTACGCTCTAGCTAACATGGCCATTCTATCTAGCTATGAAGTTGTTAAGTTGAGAAACTGTGCAACGGGACAGGCATGAAAGCTCCATGAAAACCATATGGAACTCTGCAGGGCAATGTAATTTTGGCTACTGGCTCACTGGAGAAATTCTTAGTGTCGATGATATACACCTGAAGACAAAGATTGTACACCAAATTAATTACTTTCTGCAACAATATTTTTCTCAATGAAAGTAGTATTAAGAAAAGAAGAAGAAGGTTTTACTCACTTTGGATGTGTTGGTATCTTCGTTGTGAACAAAAGTGATGATCCAGCCATCATCTTCTTCTTGTCCATCTTCTTTAGGGACGAAGGTAGATCCAGTGCAAAAAGTATTCTCTTCAAATTTGTGGTATTCTACCTTTACAAGCCTTTCAAATTGCTTATCTTCCTGTAGTTCACAGAATACAAAATATGACTAAGTACACAATTAATACCAAAGGACACAGATATATCATGTGATAACTAGAAAAGCAAGCAAGGTAATTATTAAGCAGCATAGGTATTTACCCTGGTATCAGCTGGTTCATCAAAGTACAGCTTTGCTAGAGTTCCAAATTTTGGCATGCCTGAAAAGAAAAAAAGATCAAATTGAGCATTTGTGACTAACCTCAAAGATGTATATTCACACAAAATCTTCAAGGTTAATTTATTTTATTCAACCAATAAATGTAGATGGGTGATGATGACTGTTTTAATTTACTGACCTGAAACAGTGCTTGCTTTGATGTCAACTATTTGGGTATAGCCATACTTATTCCTGAGGCCTGTAAAGTTGGGATGGATCATGGGAAACTCCATAGGGAACTCCTCAGTGGTGAGATATCTCTCAATAACATCACCGGTTTGCATGTTTAGTCTCCACTCATAGGAACGACATACCAATGAGTCGTCGTCCGCTGAAAACTTATTATTATCACCTCCAGAATAACCTTTAGGCCTAAGCCATCCTGAAACCCACTCATGCTTGTCCAAATCCAAATTTCCACTTGCTGATATGATAGATTCAAGGGATCTGCAGCCTCGGACGACAACCTGCAAATCATGCATCACGAGAGAAACATTCACGCATGGATTAATTAGTATCACAGGTGGGATTTCTGTATATTGGATCTTTAGCTAATTTCTGTGGAAAGTTTTGAATTAACTAGTTTTAATTAATTAATTACCTCATCACCATCCTCAAAACAATTGAAAACATGAAATGTGCAGTTTGGTTCCACATCAAACCAACGGACTGAGTTAGAGTCACCGTAGCGAGGCATAACACCAATTCTTGAGTATTCTTCCTTGTCAAATTTTATTAATCTGCATAATTATGACACGGTGAAAAAAAAATAAATTTAATTAGAGAACTTCCGGCTGCAGCTTGGTAGAAATTATACTGTCTTACATGCGTAAATATATATATGTACTTACGGGCCTCCTTGAATTAGTCGGTGTAATCCTATTGTCAATGGAAAATCCATGATAATATTATACCTGTCAAACAAGGGATTGAACAAGAATATTAATTGATAAGGTTAATTAATTTTGTGTGTGTGTACATGAACAGTTATTAAATTCTATGTATCCAACAGGGAAGGAAAGGGAAGATCAATTCTATGAAATTAAGGAGGAGGCGCACTGCGTGGTGATAACTGACCTCTCAGTGATCCCCATATCATGACAAAGGGTGCACCTATCGAACTTGAGGTCCACCTTATGAACTAATCTCTTTCCATCAGCTGAAAATTTGGAATTATGTAATTATGAACACGTGGGAAAGGTGTAAAAGCTTGAGCATGATATGCTCCAAATTAAGACAAATATGCTATACCTATGTATATATATGTACCTGAAATTACTCCGAATTCCATGAAGGGTTTTGTAGCATCCATCCCCATCACGACCAGTTCCCCAGTCCCTGGAGCTTTCTGGATAAATAACAAGGCAAATTAGAAACACGGTTTGAGAGGGAACTAACTTAAAGCAGTGGTTCATAATGAAAATGATTAAAATAAAGCATCTTTGCCTGCCTCTTTTTGTTAAGGAATAGAAAATGATGAATACCTTTGGATGGCTAGTAAAGGGTCGTTTCCAGGCTCCGTTGATGTCCCAGTTGCCTAGAGTCTCGAGTGTAAAGATGTCAATCTCTTGGGGCATGTGATTTTCAGCAATGGAATACAACTTCCCCGAATGCTCAAAAACGTTGGTGTTGCTAATATGTTTGTGAACCTTCCCGAATCTCAACTACAATATCATCCAGACACACCAAATTATTAAATAATGGATCAAGAGAAAAAAAATAATAATAATGCAGAGAAGCTATATATAGTATCTTGATTCTTGTGTACGTATTTCTTAGTGGGCTCATTTTTAGTTAGAAGGCCGTCTAGATATGGGCCCATCGAGCAAATATAGGGACTAGGTTTAATGTGGACATGTTTGTCTTAAGTCGTGGTGATAGGGTCGGTATTCCTCTAACCACATAATTCCTAATTATTGTCATTCTTAATCTCATTTAGGGATGAGTATTCGAGAATTTGGATTGAAATATGTAATTTTCGGTATGGAATTCGGGATCCCGAATTTGTCAAAATCTCTATCCAATTCCAAATTCTAATATCCAGAATTCTAAATTTCTAAATTTTAATTTAGATAATTTGGGATAGTTCTAATCACTCGAATATGTTACATTTTCTTTAATCTACATACAAAATTATATAATCTGGAAAATTTTCTAAAATTACATAATCTAAAAGTTACATAATTTTAAAATTTTTGAACTATCTATTTTCTAATTTTATCTTAAAATTATTTAACAAGCATAAACTAATAATAAAATGTAAAAATAAGAGTAAAAGCATTCAGTTGCAAATTTTTAAAACTATACCCTCAAAATTGTAAATAAAATGATGTCGTTTTGATAAAAATTTTCGGGATTTCGGGATTCCAAAATTTTTAGAATCCCTGTCCAGTCCAAATCCAAATTGTAATTCGGGATCATCCGTACCGAATTTTAATGCTTATTTGGACTATTTGAAATTTCAAATTTAGTGTTATTTGGATTCGGGATTCGGAATTTTTGGATTGTTCGGGATCGATGCTCACCCCTAATCCCATTCCTAGTCCTTTTCCTTTTCCTCGTAAGCATATCTCATCCCATGTATGTTTTAACAAAACATTAAGAAAGTATTTCTTCACTTGACAAAAAAAAAAANTTCAACTTGTGTGTTCTCAAAAAAGTAATTCAACTTGTGACGTCTATTCCAGGTAGTTTATTAATTTCGTTAAGCAATTTCAGTGCGTCAACTGCGGTCCTGTACAGGTAGGTTGCATTGTTAGCCCATAAAATTTACGTGGTGCATTTATGAAATGTTTTTTTCTAAAAATTTTGGTCGGAATTTATGAAATGTATTTAAGACAAAGAAAAGTCAAATTTTGTTGGCCGCCGACTTTTTTATTGTATTTTATTTTTCCTCATAGAGGACGTATCATGAATGTTGATTCCAATTCCGGTGATCTGTTTTTCTTATACAACGTATAGGAAGGATGTGGATTAACCAGCCAATATATGTGGTTAAACCCCAGAAAAAGGAGAAGAGAGTGTATTGAATGATTCAATGATAGTAATAATTAAGAATATAGAGTTAGGCAGCAAACCATTTCTTATGTAGACGCCCTCAGGAAAATCATCCGGAATTTTTCCTTCAATGTTCTGGACGAGGATGGCTTCTTTCAATTCATCAACTGGCGCAAAATTGCTCTGCAATAAAATTAGACAAGTACTTTCATTAATTAGCAACTTAACCAATAATCATGCAATCATTTTTTTCTATTTTTCTTCCTTAAATTAAAGAAGAAAATGTTTACGGGACCATATAATTTGTCAAAAAAAAGTAATACCCAATACATGATGTGCCCATGCAGTTTGGAAACTGTATTCAGTTCCCGGTCGACATGTTACCTGAGAGGGGAGCATCGGCTGGTCGGAAAACTGAAAAAAGTTATCAACAAAAGCATCCAAAAGTTTCGTGGAGGCATTCTTGACAGCTTTGGGAACGTCAACTTGCAAGGAAAGTTGCTTCAACTCTTTCAGTAATGGCTGTTCATGAGATCATCCATTGCATATATATCATTAAGTGGTAGTTTCAGCAGTAGACATTAAAACAACGTAGATACTTACAACATAATTAGCATATGTAAGCAAATTACTTGTAAACTAAACTGATCATCACTAGCTACATGTATGTATACCTTGTAATTAGGGATGGAAAGTGAATTTCTGAACTGATCAGAGTTGTGCAAGACGGAAGGCCTCTCTAAACTGCAATTCACACGAAACCCACTCTGTGATGTGGATGCCATCTTTGGCTCTAGCTCTTTCGTCTAATACTACACCTATATTGTAGTTTCTCTCGGGTAATATATACAAGTTGCTTGCTTATAACCATTTAGCAGTGGGTATTTATAGGCTTAATTGTGGTGGAGCATGTGTGATTTCGTGATGGGAGTCCAAGTCTAAAGTGTCTAATTTGACTGCAAAATGGTCCATGTTGCACTAAATTGATATTTTTAAGATATTATTTCTCAAAAAAAAATATTTAAGCCAACACTACATGTAATGCAGTGGCATATTAGGTTTCAAGGCGTCATGAGTTCGATCAAATAAGTGGGATTGAATTTAAAGGGGAGTTGGGGGTTGGAGTTTGGAATATTTATGTAATTCCGATGTAAAAAAAAATATTTAAGATATTATCTATGTGGTTGGTCCAACTGATAAACGATCCGGATTAGATCCGGAACCGAATAAATCAGCGTGGAACTTTGGATACGAGATGGCCACCAAATAAAATTATTTAAGATATTTGGTGGGCTTGACCCATAGGAAGAAGACACAGGCTTTTCTTTTCTTTCTTTAAGGTCTTAAACGCGCTAAATCTCCACGTGTTTTGAAAATTTCACTCCTCTTGTGGTTAAGTCTTGGCACACTTCTCAATTTGGTTAGTCTTTTCCGGCATCAAAATGTCAGTTGTGTTGGAAAAACTGGAGCTTCCATTTTCATTTTCTATCTCGTCAAGAAAACTCTAGCTTAATATATTCATTAATTCTTTCCCATGGTATAGATTATATTAAAACAATTAACAATCAGTAATTATTGAATACTTCCTAATTTTCCCTAAAAAAAATACTTCCTAATTAACCTTGTTACACATATATATAGTTTGAATACCTTTTTTATTCATAAAAATTTTCTTTTCCCCTAGGCCATTTTTTTTTTTTTTTGCCAATTGGCCCCTTTGGAAATTAAGAGAGCAAACACGGCAAAGATTATAGGTGAAGCTGTTTAATATCAATGACATTTTTTATGGGACGGTTGACGCGCTTGTCACTGGAAGACACAAGAGTTAGAATTGGATTTGGATTGCGTGACACCCACCACCGAAGAAGGTTTTGCAATAAACCCAGTGCTGCTCAATCCTGCAGAGAAATAAGCGCAATTTTAAAAAAAAGAGGATTCACGCATTGCACCCACACAATAAAAGCAAAGGAATCAAGAAGGCGATAGAGGAGGTGGTGAGGGCCGGGGATTACTTGAAGGTGGTGGGGATGAGAGGGGGGGTTTAGAGAGAGGTAGGGTTTTGGTTGGAGGAGAGAGGGCTGTGACAAGGAAGCCATTGTTGGCGAACTAGCAACCATTGTGGTCAAAGACAGGGATACGCACACAAAGACACGAGTCAGAGAAGACAACAACTAAAGTGTGTTTGTGTTTTTTGTTTAGTTCTGTTAAGTTTTGTTAGTAGTACTAGGAGTAGGAGAAGAACTTATAGTTGAGTGAGTTTGGATTGGTTGGTGATCTTTTTACAAAAAGGGTACTTTTGTTTCCGTTTTGGATTTCGGTTGGTTGGTGGCGTGTTCATATATAAGGAGGAGAGGATGATCCGTATTTTTCTGCAGATTTCTTCCTTCCTTTCCTTCCCTCTCCGCCCACTGAATTCCCCCACAAAAGGAATTATGAAGTCTTTACCGCTTTTGGGTGCCTCGTTACTCATCCCCTCCTTCTTTTTTCTATAAATGCTCGCTGCCTACCCCCAATATGTTCCATTGTTTCCTTTACCTGGAAATTTAAATCCCCGCCAGGGTAAGAACAAACAATATCCACTCCAAATCTAATAATTGTAGGATATCCAAACTCCCATCCTAAATTCCATTTCCTTACCATATTCACCATGACTATAACGGATTCAATGTTCAATACCATGATGATTCAAACCTTTCTTAAGAAAGATGATGGACGAATTGTGAGATATATTCATGGATGTACATGTCTTTCTATGCCAATATTTTCCTTCAATCAAATCCAGCAGCACCTACCCAAAACGAAAGATAAAGAAACAAGTTAAGTGCATGTCTGGTATCTCGCAAGTTTTCAGCTAAATCAATCATTCATGGTAATTTAACATAAGACTTCTCATATTTTTACTATTTTTATTTCAGTTATTTGTATTATATAAAATAAAGATTATATGATCAGCTTCTTGATTAAATAATATTTATTTTAAGAGGTATGATCTTTTTCTTAAAATTTTTAGAACTATCTAGGATTGCTCTTTCATTTTTTTTTTCCTCACATATAGATGTTATTTTTTAATTTTAGGATGGAGAATATTTTTTTTTACTAATTTTAGAAATTTATATATGGTTATTTTTATCTTAACCACCTACACATCCAAGATACTCAATCTTGATCCAAATAATTAATAATAAATTCGACCTCATTAACATTATATTAATAATGGTAGAAATTGTAAAAAAGGTTTAGGATTTTTCTTTTCTCTCTCTTTCTCTCAAGAAAAACCCTAGATCTACATATTGGGGCTGCCGCCGACTCTCTTTTCGGCAGTAAGCCCCCACCAGTTAGTTGTTTTCTCTTTTATTTTTCTGTTTTGTTGTTTTATTTTCACTTTTTGTGGGTCTCGTCTCTCTTTTCGTGAGTTTTGTCTCACTTTTTGTGAGTTTAGTCCTACTTTTTGTGGGTTTGTTTTCTCTTTTGGTGTTTCGAATAAGACTATGGGAGCCAAAAGTCATGGAGGAAGAATCGACTTCAAGAACAATTCTCTGTCTACTGCAGAACTTCACCAACAAAGAGATATTTCGCCCCACAGGTATGCATCGCCTTCACCTGTTGGCTTGGTGGTTGTTACACGGACGATACAAGTTATGACGCCCGCAAGAGCAGTGTGCTGTTGTAAATCCTCTTTTGAAGGATATAGATCTCGTTGTATATTTCTTTGTAATAGGTTGAGAAGAATTCCTATGTTGAATTTTTGTCATGCTTTTGTTCGATTAGATCTTCAATTATGTATCATCAGATCTTTTGATTTCTTTATATAAATGAAGAATGCTCCTTTATCAAAAAAAAAATAATGGTAGAAGTTTATCTTTTAATTATTTCTACAAAATGTTTCACTTATCTGTGTGAAATTTTTATTTTATAACCTTAATACGAAATTATAAAGAGATTATATCAGTAAAATACTCTCCCTTAACTGAATTTTCACTAAAAATCATATTGATTCTTTAATACTTCTCTTATTGCCATTGTTTACATATAATCTTATTTATTATAATATTAAATACTGTATAACATTTTTTAAGTTTTTTGTTACTTTTATATAATAATATTTTATAAACATCTTTCTTGATACTTTTTTCCCTTTTATATATTTTAAGTTTTATTTATAATTAGTCATAAAATATACAAAGTAAAAAAGTGTTTCATTTGGAAGTGCTTATATACTAGTTATTAATTACTTTTACCACAGTCCTTATAATGAAGGTTTTGGGAATGATCTAGTTTTGTAGCTTCGAAGTGATAACAGAAAGAAAAGATAAAAGCAATGGATCCTCTTAACTATTTTCTTCTTTTTATTTCTTTTGAACCAGCCATTTGTTGGGGAAACTCGGGTAAATTCCCCACTACAACAAACTAGTGAATTGAACTGATTCGATAATTCCCAAGAAAGATGGCCTAGCCTATCTCTTTAGACAGAATTATCATTCCAAGATAAATCCCCAGGAAAGACTGGAGGAACAGTAGTTCACTTAAAACCCAGCCTCCTAGACAGGACTCACTTGCACAGTATTTTAATTCACAACCTATACCCGACAAAGGCGGCTTAGCCGGCCAACAAATTAGAACAAGGCGGCTTTGCCAGCCAAGAAAGAGATAAGGCGACTTAGCCGGCCAATGTTGAATACTAAGCAAAATAAACAAATGCAGAAATTAAAAGCAGAATAATAAAAGAAGAACACACTCAAAAAATTGATAACGGAGTTCGACCAATTTTAGCTACGTCTCCGGAGTACCACTAGAAAAGGGCTTGCTCTTTTTACTAGGAGAAGAGTGTTTTGTATAATTGTTGGTATTTAATTATACTCAAAGTGTTTGGGATGATTCTAAAGGGAAGGAGAAGGGTTTCTTTTATAGCATTTTCATACCCCCCTTACCATAATTCCCATCGATGTGGGATTGCCAAAATAACAACAACACATACACTTACAACAATCTCCACCTTAGTGTTATTTGTAATCCCACCAATTCCAATCTTCTCAACCAAATAAGGAACAACCTTCCTAGTGCATCCAACTCGCGCCATCTGGCGCCAACTCAAATGTGCAGGATATTTACCAAGTCTAAACAATGTTCAAACTTGGCCCTTGTCACCACCTTGGTCATCATATCTGCAGGATTCTCTGTTGTCAAAATTTTCTGGAGAAGTATCTCTTCTTCTTCAAGAATTTCCCTCACAAAATGATAGCGAACATCAATGTGCTTCGTCCGTGCATGAAAGACTTGATTCTTTGCTAAATGAATAGCACTCTGACTGTCAGAATATACTACAAGTTGTTTCTGACCAACCCCCAAGTATTTTAGCAACCCATGAAGCCAAATTGCCTCCTTCATAGCTTCTGTAATAGCCATATACTCCGCCTCCTTTGTAGACAAAGCCACCATTGACTGTAAAGTGGACTTCCAACTAACAGTGGCTTTTGCTAAAGTGAACAAATAGCCCGTCGTTGATCTTCGCTTATCCAAATCTCTTGCATAGTCAGTATCACAATATCCAACAACTCCTTGACTAAGTGATTCATCCCTCTCAAACATTAAGCCAATATCTACGGTATCTTTGATATATCAAAGAATCCATTTTACAGCTTGCCAATGACCTCTGCCAGGATCATGCATGTTTCTGCTCACAACACTAACAACTTGTGAAATATCCAGTTTTGTACACACCATTGCATACATCAAGCGTCCGACTATATTGGCATAAGGAACTTTTGCCATGTACTCTCGTTCTTCATCTGTCTGCGGAGATAACTGACTGCTAAGCTTCAAATGAGGAGCAAGCGGAGTACCTACAGGTTTTGACCCTTCATTCATGCCAAAACATTGTAGTACTTTCTTCAAATATTCTTTTTGAGTCAGCCAAAGCTTGCCTCCCTCTCTGTCCCTACTTATCTCCATGTCGAGAATCTTCTTAGCTTCTCCCAAATCCTTCATCTCGAACTCTCTACTCAACTGAGCCTTCAACTTGTCAATTTCAACTTGGCTCTTTACAGCTATCAGCATATCATTAACATATAAGAGTAGATAGATGTAGGACCCATCTTGTAGTCTTTTCAAATACACACAATGGTCCTATTTGCTCCTTGTGCACTTCTGACCCAACATAAACTTGTCAAATCATTTGTACCACTGTCTTGGTGATTGCTTCAAACCGTACAATGACTTGTCTAGCTTGCACACCCAATTTTCTTTACCAACAGCTTTGTATCCATCGGGCTGAGTCATATAGATTTCCTCTTTCAAGTCACCGTGTAAGAATGCGGTCTTCACATCAAATTGAGCTAGCTCCAAATTCAACTATGCTACCAAGGCCAACAGAATTCTAATGGAGGAATGCTTCACAACTGGAGAAAATACCTCATTATAATCAATTCCCTCCTTCTGAGCGTAGCCTTTAGCCACCAATCTTGCCTTGTAGCGAACATTATTCTTGTCAGGGAATCCTTCTTTTTTAGAAAATACCCATTTGCATCCAATTGCCTTCTTTCCCTTTGGTAGTTGTGTCAACTTCCATTTTTTGTTCTTCTGAAGAGATTTCATCTCCTCCTCCATTGCCACTTTCCAACTGCTACTTTCAGAACTCCGAATGGCTTCTGAAAAAGTGGAAGGAACATCATCAACGACTGAAAGTGCATAGGCCACCATTTCAATGAGACATTCTGGTTTTCTCCTTTCTCGTCTTGGTCTACTAGTGGCAATTGACTCGAACTACTGCGTAGGTTCTTGGGTCGGAACCTCTTCTTCATCTGACTCTTCCTCTGTCAATAGAGAGTCACTATTGGTGCTCTTAGCTGGGATCACCATAGTAGGCTCAAACTCTACCTGCTTTGATACACACTCCACCTGCTGTGAAGTACCACCAGCTTCTTCTGGATTTACCTTAGTCAACATGGCAGATTCATCAAAGGTAACATCCCTGCTGATAATAATCTTCTTTGCCTCTAGACACCAAAGACGGTATCCCTTCACTCCAGCATTAAGACCCATAAATAGAGCCTTCTTTGCTCGTGGATCTAACTTTGATTCATTCACATAGTAGTATGCAGTGGAGCCAAACACACGCAAAGAATCATAATCTATTGCAGGTTTTCCAGACCATACCTCCAAAGGGGTCTTGCCACCTAAAGCAGAATGTGGCAACCTATTAACAAGATGTTGAGCATATGTCACAGCCTCAGCCTAAAAATTTCTACCTAGCCCAGCATTAGACAGCATACAACGAACTTTCTCCACTTATGTCTTGTTCATACGCTCTGACACCCCGTTCTTCTGTGGTGTTTTTCTGACTGTGAAGTGCCAAACTATGCCACAATCTTGGCATATCTTCAAGAAAGGATCACTCGTATATTCTCCACCATTGTCTGTTCGGAGAATTTTAATCTTCCTTCCCGTCTGGTTCTCAACCTAAGTTTTCCATTTAAGGAAAATCCCAAGCACCTCATCCTTCTTCTTCATTGTAAACACCCACACTCTTCTGGAAAAATCATCAACAAAAGTGACAAAATGGTGTCTATCTCCAAGGGATGGAGTCTTGGCAGGTCCCCACACATCTGAATGCACATAGTTCAAAATCCCCTTGGTATCATGGATAGCAGTGCCAAACTTCACTCTTCGTTGCTTTCCCAGAACACAATGCTCACAAAATTCCAATTTGCAAGTCTTCGTACCTTTCAACAATCCCTGCTTGGCAAGAATCTGCAAGGATTTTTCACCAGCATGTCCCAAACGCATATGCCACAGCTTCGTTGCCTCTGCATCTTTCTTGCTTCTAGAAGTTACTGCTGCAACTGCCCCAATTACTGTACTATCTTGGTAGTAATACAGATTATTCTTGCTCACACCTTTTAACATCACCAATGCTCCTGACGTTGCTTTAAGAATTCCATCTCGAATAGTGACAACTAGGCCTTTTGATTCTAAAGAACCCAAAGAAATGAGATTCTTCTTCAACTCTGGAACATATCGAACATCTCTCAAAATTCTGGTGGATCCATCATAATTTTTCAGCTTGATTGAACCTATCCCGACTGTTTTACATGGATTGTCATTGCCCATGAAAACAACCCCACCATTAAGCTCTTCAAGGTCAAAGAACCATTCCCGAATGGGACACATATGGTAGGTACTACCAGAATCCAAAATCCACTCATCAACGTGTGATGTTGAAGGTGAAGCAACTAAAGAATTGTCTGACTCTGCATCAGTCTTGCATTCTAAAACATTTGCATCTTGTAGAGTCTTTCCCTTCTTTTTCAACTTCGGACAGTCTTTCTTCCAATGCCCTTTCTCATGACAAAAGGCACACTCATCTTTGACAACTTTGCTTCTTGACTTGGATCTTCCTCTTCTCCCCTTTGACTGGCCTTGTAACGCCCCGGATTTTCATAATTGGATTTATGGAATTTTCGGAATTTTTATTCCAATTTTGCCCTTGAGGAATTTCTGGACTTTTGGACTAGGGAACTAAATTATTTTACCTTGGTTACATCAGTATTAAGTGGTTAGTACGTCGGGTTCGGCTTTCGTTGGAGTTAAATCGGACTTCGGAGTTGGAAAGTAAACTTTGATGTAGTTTTAGTAAAACTACGTCGTTTTGGGTTTGTAAAAAAAAAAAAGAAGAAGAAGGTTGACTGGGTAGGCAGGGTTGACCGCGCCCGAGTGAACGACAAGGCCGGCCAAAGCCCTAGCCGCCCTCCCCCTTCCTTCTTTTCTTTTTCTTTTCTCTTTTCCTTCCTTCTTCCCTTCTTTTCTTTTTCTCCCTAGCCGCCGTCGATCCCATCTCTCTCCCCCCCTCTTCTCCTCTCCTCTCCTTTCTCCTCCTCTCCCCAAATCGTCCTTTGCCGTCCCATAAGCATCAATCGCCGCCGCCCTTGTTCTTCCTTCCTCTTCCAAATCCGCGAGCCGCCTCCATCGTCAATTCTCTCGTTGCGACTGGAGCACGCCGCCGCCGCCGCTGCAGTCGGGAAGGGAAGGAGCCACAACACGGGTGAGTTCCTTGCTCCTTCTCCTCCGTCTTCTCCTCTTTTCTTACTCTACTTGGTTTCTTATTTTTTTCCCGGTTTGTGTTGGTTGTTTGTTGTTAGCTTTGGGGCAGTCGGACGGTGGCGGGTTCGTGGCTATTGGTGGTGGTTGTGGCGTTTGTTTGTATGTGTTTGGGATGGTGCATGTGGCTGGTGGCTTTGTGTTGTTAATGGCCGTCTATGGTTGCCGTCGCGCGGTGGCTTCCGGAATGGTGGTGTTGCTTGTCTTGTCTCGGGTTGCAGGCTGTCTCCGGGTAGTGGGTCGTCGTTATTGGAGGTTGTTGTGGCGGTGTTTGGCCGGCTTGGACAGTGGGCAGACAATTCCGGGTAAGGATCTTCCTTCCCAAATTCTTTTGCTAAATGATGTGATGATCTGTAGGTGGTGGTGTTGTTTTGTTGGTTGTTGTTGATTTGGTTGTTTTAGGATTGGCAGAATCGTTTTGTTGTTGTTGAGGATTTTCCGGCGAGGTTGATCGGAATCCGGCGAGGCTCGGAATTTTCTGGCGAAGCTCGGGACTTTTCCGGCGAGGGCTCAGGTTTGGTTCCGACAAGGCAAAAGATTTCCGGCTTGAGGGTATCTTTTCTTTGTTATGTTTTTAATCTCATTCATGGCATGTAATAATTAACGTAGGTATAAATGTTGTATCGGGAATTATTGATATTTAGTGGAATACCATGTGCGGGGTTGTGAGTGTGAGTAGCCGGGAATTTACCGACACGGGGAAAACCATAGGCCGGGAACATTTGGGCTCGAGTTGACCTTAGAACGGTTTTAGGGGAACCGGGCCCAGGCCCAATATTTAACTTATGAATTACCCTTGGATTTAAGAACGGGCTTTGAGCCTAATTTTATACTTGGTTAATTATGGACTTAAGGAAGTGGGCCTTAGGCCCGGAATTGAATTTGGACTTAGATGGGCTTTAGGCCCGGGAACTCGTTAAGGACATAATGAATGGGCCATAGGCCCGGGAGCTATTTATGGACTTAGTTAGGCTTAAGTCCGGAGCACCTTAGGTCCCACTCTCTTTGGAGTTACCTTTTGGGCTTAGACCTGGAAATTACATAATTGGCTAGCTAGGGTCGGGTTTAACTCAGTTGAGCATTTAGTTATCTTGCATGCACGATTTGGTTGTAAATGTTTTGTAATTATTGTGTGTGCCGGTATTCAGGCACGGGTAATACCTCGGGAGCTGGAGGATCTGTCTTGGGGAAAGCTCCACAGGATAATCGACGTTGAGGTGACTTTATACGTCTTTTTATATTTGTATGCATGAGCTGGCTTGACTGGACTGTTTGAGTTGCATGCCTTGTTTGCTAACATGCTATGATCCGTATTGTGTGCCTATGTGTTACTGTTTGCTGGATGAGCATGACTTTTGGATTGTTATGGATTATAATATGTGGGTGATTTTGGGTGATTTGTGTGATGTACTGAGGGTCGGAGACCCGGATACCTGATTGAGTTGATAATTCACACAACCCTGTTAAATCACAACTCTTGGCACACATGAACTCATAATTTATGAATAAGAAAAATGTACAGTAGAAGATAGGCTACTGTACGCTGATGACCGGTTGGTTCGAGCGGGAAGTGATACCCCTCGGGTTTGCATGCGGGATAGCATGATATATGCGGTTTAGCATATGGGTCTGTGATGACCGGTTCTACCTCCCTCCTTCTACCTCCTCCTTTCTATCTCCCTCTTTCTCTTTGTCTCTCTCTCTCTCTCTCTATGGATATGTATGGGCTTCGTGCCTGGTTTTATTAGGCTTATGCCTGGTTGTCTCATGAGACGGGACCGAGCTCGACGCACACAGTAGGGGGGCCCTGAATAATGAATAATAAATATAATAAGAAAACTTACACACAACAGATGGATAATAATAAACTGTTTGCTTGAATGTCATTGGCATGTTAGTACTGGTTGTTGTATGTTTGCATACTTGTCTTGTTTCTCTACTTTCCTTTCGAACCTGCTTTGCACACCTACATAATTAGATTTATGTTGCTCACTGAGTAGGCGACTCACATAATCGCCAACGTTGTTTTTCAGACTCTTAGTTAGCGTGCAGTCTCTTTCTACCTTTCCAGAGTACGAACGTGGTTATCTCAGCAGGTAGCTGTGCTTCTTCTCCCGGTTGGATCCATAGAGCCGACTTGCATATCATTTTCCACTTTTGTTTTATTTTATCTTTATCTTCTGCTGCATTGGAATTTGTTGAGATGTCATTTTGGTTGATTACTTTATCGGCGGGTTGCCGGGATTTGATATTTGATGATGTATCGGCAGGATGCCGGGTTGAGTTGTGGCTTGTTAAGCCGGTTTGTTTCTGTTCTTTATGACATCTCGGAATATTAAGAATTTCTTTCCAGTTAATGTTTTGATACTGGATTTCGTGTCCTGGGTTTCAGGAGTATTTTGGTAATTTCCTTGTGTTTAAGTATTTTATTGTGAAATTGGGACACGGGTGTTCAAGGCCTTGCTGTCGTCCTCTAGCCACTAAGGCTTCATCTGCTGCAGGTGCTTTGTTCTTCACTTTATCTTGATGTCTCAACTCGTGACTATACAAAGCAGAACATACAGCCTCCAATGATACATTCTCCTTCCCATGAAGTAGCGTAGTCTCCAGGTGTTCGAATTCATCGGGAAGAGAAGATTACAGCATCAAAGCCAAGTCTTCATCTTCAAATATAACATCTAAATTGAACAGGTCTGCTACTAATTTTTAAAACAGAGTAATGTGTTCATTCATCGTAGAACCTGGTCGATACTCGAACCGGAACAATCTCTTCTTCACCAGAAGCTTATTTTGAAGTATTCAACAATTTCAAATAGCCCAAAAGACGAACCTTCGGCTCCGCTACCACTTGTTTGGGAAACTCGGGTAAATTCCCCACTACAACAAACTAGCGAATTGAACTGATTCGATAATTCCCAGGAAAGATGGCCTAGCCTATCTCCTTAGACAGAATTATCATTCCAAGATAAATCCCCAAGAAAGACTGGAGGAACAGTGGTTCACTTAAAACCCAGCCTCCCAGACAGGACTCACTTGCACAGTATTTTAATTCATAACCTATACCCGACAAAGGCGGCTTAGCCGGCCAACAAATTAGAACAAGGCGGCTCTGCCAGCCAAGAAAGAGATAAGGCGGCTTAGCCGGCCAATGTTGAATACTAAACAAAATAAACAAATGCGGAAATTAAAAGCGGAATAATAAAAGAAGAACACACTCAAAAAATTGATAACGGAGTTCGGCCAATTTTGCCTACGTCTCCGGAGCACCACTAGAAAATGGCCTGCTCTTTTTATTAGGAGAAGAGTGTTTTGTACAATTGTTGGTATACAATTATACTCAAAGTGTTTGGGATAATTCTAAAGAGAAGGAGAAGGGTTTCTTTTATAACATTTTCATATCCCCTTTACCATACTTCCCATCGATGTGGGATTGCCAACATAACAACAACACATACACTTACAACACCATTTACCTCTTGAACTTAAGATAAACAAAAAAAAAAACGCATTAACAACTTATGGAAAAAAATATTTAAGATATTATCAATGTGGATTGGTCTAATTGATAAACAACTTTAAGTAATTCAAACTAAGCAAATTCTCGGGTTTGATCGATTTCTAAACTCATCTACTATAGCCAACTACATAAGACCCTGATTGGATCCAAATTAATTAAACAGCTTAAAATTTTGGATACCATATGGCCACCAAAAAAATTATTTAAGATATTTGGTGGGCGTGACCCATGAGAAGAAAAACATGCCTCTTTTCTTTCTTTAAGGTCCTTAACGCGCCAAATCTCCACGTTTTTTTGAAAATTTCACTCCTCGTGGTTAAGCCATGGCACACTTCTCAATTTGGTTAATCTTTTCCGGCATCAAACTGTCAGTTGTGTTGGAAAAACTGGATCTTCCGTTTTCATTTTCTATCTCGTCAAGAAAACCTTAGCATAATATATTCATTATACGATGATTCTGTATATCTTCTTTCACATGGTAAAGAATATATTAAAACTATTGACAATCAACTAATTATTGAATACTTCTAACTTTGTACACATACTTAAATCTTATACAGTTTGAATACCTTTTTTATACGTTTTTTTTACTAATAAAATTTATCTTTTTCCCCTAGCCGTTTTGTATCACGCCCGATTCTTAGCCTCCCGTATCATGTGATTGATTCTTTTTGTCGATTCACATAATCCTTTGTTTGTTTCTTTTTTGTCAATATTAATGCCAGCCCTCTGGAATATTAAAACGCCTCATGCATATATATGCATGCTACATGTGCCTGCCTGAATAGGGAAATTATTAATATGCGCGCTTCTTTTTTCTTTTCTTTTTTTTTTTTTACAATAAACAGATAGTGAGATAGTGGGCATATTTGTGAGCCCTCTAGCTTGCTGCTAGAGAAACCGATTTCCTAACAGCATGCGCATATTACACTAAGTCACTACTTACAAGTTACAATCAATCATAAATGAAACGCCCCGACCCGTATTTACCGTACACAGTAAACACGTGCCGGAACTGTGACGACCCAACCAAAATAGGACCAAGCATACAGTGTGAACAATAATAACTCGGCCCAACGGCCCAAAATAGAAAACAACATAATTAACAAATCTGGCCCAATGGCCCAATAATAACAGAAGTATGCACAGCGGAAGACTTAAACTCACATAAACACTGTATGCATAAATGCAAACTATGGATCCAAGCCCATCCAAGGGAAACGTCGCAGCCTGTCTGGAATGCATCAACCTGTACAATGAACAACTCATCCTACGGGATGAAAGCCCGCAGGTGAGGGGTGAGTCCGAAGTGCTCACGACAATGGAAAGACGATCAATATGGACACTAAGAATTACTCAAGGCCAAAAACAATCAAAAACCGACCAAAAGACTCAACAAAATCCAATTATCCAATTTTATCTTTCCGGGCCCTGTCACGGATAAACTAGTGATCAAACCTGGTTATCAACACATTCCGGGTGCCAGACCAAATCCAGGGATCGACATCCCAAAAATACGAACCCAGGGATAGACATCCCAAAAATATATCACGGGATAGACATCTCAGGCATAGACATGCTTATCAAGTAACCCAGGTCAAGGCCACCACGAAACAGTTTTCTAACCATCGAGTCGTACCACTACCTATCACGCGACAATTATATTACGGTCGTTAAAATCAAATAACAGGGATCGACATCCCTAAACAGGATACCGGGATAGACATCCCTATCCAAAAATACCAAGGATCGACATCCTTGTCACTA
>JAKUCV010003703.1:0-31612 GCA_028386065.3 Turnera subulata
TATTCCAATAAATATGATTATGAGATAATTACTTGCACATATTTATAACCCTAGTTTATATATATTTGATATATTCTTAAATGTCCCTAGTCGATTATTATTATGGACGGGTTGTAATAATAAATTAAGACTAGCGTATGTTGTGAATTTATATGTGATATGAATTCTACATACGGGTACAAGTTAGAGAACTTGTGGAACGGACCGACCCACATAAGAACACTACATGGAACGTTATATGTATGTCATTAGTGTTTCTTATATATGTGTTGTCCTTCGACCTGAGATCGTCAAGGTATCCAACATATGAATCATATGCTTTGATATTATACCTAGTCACCCGTAACTGGGTGGACATAAGAGTAATCATTAGGTATATGACTAGTATGTAGAGGGTTTTGATTGATCAAGACGGGATTCGTTCGATCCATATAACGGGTATATTATCATATGATTTCTTGATAGAGTTGAACTGTGAAATGCATGGCCATGCTCGGATTAGGTGATATGTTGATATCACGGGTATCCATTTTATACAGTTAACTCGGGGATCAAGAAACATAGATTAGACATATATGAGATTGGCATATTCTATGTCTCATGTTTGATCTTGATAATGGGACGAAAGGACGATGACATATTCCGAGGCATAGAGAATCAGTAATGATCTTGTCGTTCGGGTAGCAATGATGTGTTGCTAGACGCCGCTCTTTGTTTATGATTGTCTAATGAGATTTTACAATCATTGCCGGACGTTACAAGTGCCTATAGGGTCACACACATAGAACCGTTGATTCGGGCAGGTGGTTGAACCATGGTTGGACCGGGTGTGGTTGGACCATGGTTAGACCATGGTTGAACCAGGGTCGTTTTGGGACAATAATTAGCAGAATTATTGACCTGAGTTAGTGCATGATTGAGTTTTTTGTGTCTGTTTTTTTTTTTTCATTAGTGGAAGCGTGATAAGTGAGGGTCACTTTCATGGGCCATTAGTGTTGGCCATTTAACTCCACTGATTGGAGGTGATTAGGGGTTGATTGTGATCAGATCATTTCACCTCCACTTCTGCCTTTGACCACGGTTTTAGACCTCCCAAAAACACTCTGAAACTCTCTTCTTCTTTGAGAAAGAAGCAAGAGCCATTGCACCCCAAAATACACACCCATACACAAGCTCCTTCCTTTGTTGCTAGCACACCAAGAGGGAGTGCTCGTTCTTGGATTCGTGTGATGGTTCCGGGAAGATCAAGGTTTGTGTGGATACCTTAGAGGAGGAGGACATTTCATCCTGCTCTTATTGATTCCTTCCAGCTATTGAGTGAAAGACCTCAAGGAGCAAAGGTAAGTAAAAATTGTTATTCGGTTTTATAGCTTCACATGAGGTTCTTGTTTTGTTTCCTTGATTTCGTTGCTTCTTGGTCCTATTATGAGTGTCATATAGCTCTTAGGAAACTTACACCATCGAGATAGGTGTCACTCCCGGCATCAAATCGATGGTGTACTCGACTTCCCTGTCAGGTGACAATCCTGGCAAATCTTCTGGAAACACATCTGGGAACTCCCTCACAACTATGATGTCTCTCAAAACTGGAGTCTGAACTTCTTCACCCTTGGCATGGGTCAACAAAGCATCTGGATCCAATGGCTTCATTCCCACATCCTGGTGAGCAGAGATACTACATGTAGCAGCAGCTCTCCCAATACCTGTCAACAAGATCTTATGTCCAGCTTCGGAAGTCAACAGCACTTCCTTGGTGCGACAGTTCACCATAGCACTGTACTTGGACAACCAATCCATCCCCAAGATGATATCAAAACCTCCCATATTCATCACAATCAACCGTGCAAGAAATACCTTGCTATTGTATGAAAGCGAAACATCTCTGCACACATGGGTTAATCTGACTACTATACCCGCAGGTAACCTAACCCTCATTGGACAAGCTAAACTCTCTCCCATACAGTTATGTAGTATTGCAAAGCTCTGAGCAATAAATGAGTGTGTGGCACCTGGGTCTATCAATGTATAAGCAGTACTACCAAAAACTGTAAAGGTACCTGCTATAACATCAGCATTCTCTGGATCCTCCTCAGCGGTGATAACAAATGCTCTCGGCACTGCTGTGCTCTGGTTCATGGCTGACTGGGTCCTAGCAGGAACAGCTCCACGTCCTCGACCTCGGCCAGCTCCAGAACCACTAGGAACACTGGCAACTGAAGCTTGCACCGTCTGAACAGGTGCTGAACCTCCAGATCTCCCCAACTTGAGACAATCATAACGGTAGTGCCCAACTTCGTTGCACTCATAACACCTCACCTGAGACAGAAGAGGTCTCGGGCGAGCACTCCAAGATGAAGTCCCTCCAGACTGAGTCCAAGATCTGCCTCGGTTGTTGTAGTTGTTATTCCATCCACGTCCCTGACTCCCTGGTATGAACCGACTCTGTCCGTATCCTGACCGGTTTGCTGGTGTCTGGAACCTCTTGTTCTGTCCCCCAGAACTTTGTGCAGCATGCCTCTTACGGATCTCCTGCTGCTCTCTCTCATTGCCCAGCCAGATAATCTCGGCTCTCAGGGCATCTGTCAGCATATCCTGGTAAGTTTCGTAGACCTTGCACCCCATAACTGTCTGGATACCAGATCGAAGACCATCCCAGAAACGTTTGCATCTGGCCTCCGGAGTAGCTACAAACTCACTGGCATAAATGGACAAATGGTTGAACTTAACCTCATAGTCATTGACCGACTGATCCGGTCTCTGTTGCAGTCCTAGAAACTCCCGCCTCAACTGGTCCTGGTATGCCTCGGAAACAAACTTCCTCCGGAACATTTCCATGAACTGGGTCCACGGCATAGTGATAGGTGTCGGCATGTCCCTGGTGGTAGACTCCCACCAATCAACAGCATCTCCTCGGAACATGGCGGCGGCATATCTGGCCCACCTGTCATTTCGGCATGTCAGCTTCAGCATGACCCTGTTTGTCTGCCTGAGCCATCGGTCAGCATCCTGTGGTGTGGTGACACCGGTAAAGATCTCGGCCCCAAGCTTCTCCAGCTTCATGTACACTGGATCCTCAACTGGTCCCTGGTTTTCCTGCTCTCGAGCTTCCATAGCTGCGATACGAGCATCTCTGGCATCTTGCCTTCGTAGAGTCTGAGTGACCACATTCAACATCTGCGTAGGATCCCCCATAGGAACATTCGGAGGGTGTTCGGGACCTCCCGCAACTTGCTGCGGTTGATCTACCGATACCTGATCATCATCTAAATGACCTCCAGCTTGCTGATTCCCTCCAACCGGATCCATTCGTACCTATATGAGAATGTATATGAATGCATGTCATATCATGTCGTGACAAATCTTATGCACAAGCAAACAATCATGCAACCACAGTTATGTCCCTAATGACCTACTGCCCGCTCCGCTACCAAACTGAAGTGCCCCGACCCGTATTTACCGTACAGGGTAAACACGTGCCAGAACTGTTCTAACTACAGTAGCAGACAGTTTATACAATGTGAAATACAATACAAGCAAACCCCAATACAATGTCCATCACCCGATCTCGGGGACCATTATTCAAGCCCACACTCCAAACCAAACAACATCAAATATAATACAGCAGCTACAACAATTTCATAATAGAAAGACAAGCAGCGGAAGACTAAAATGCAGATGCAGCGGGGTATGGATCCGGGTCAGGTGGAGATGTAAGCAGCAGCCAACGAACATCGTACCTGAACTACGATCAACCAAACCTACGGGATGAAACCCCGCAGGCGAGGGGTGAGTCCGAAGCCCCCACCGATGAAAGATAAACAAAGATATATTCAACCATAATACTTTCGAAGTAAACACAACATTCATATCATAAAGCTCAAACAATCACAACATGAGAAAATTACCATAACAGTTATATCAAGTCCAAAAGAATGCTTAATTATTTTTATTACCAATTTTATCTTTCGGGCCCCGTCACTGGACAAGCTAGGGTCGTACCTGGTTATTAACTAATTCTGGATGCCAGGCCCCACCACAATCCGGGATCAACATCCCCATATCTCAAATCCGGGATCAACATCCCAATATCTCAAATCCGGGGTCAACACCCCAATATCACAAATCCGGGATCAACATCCCAATATCACAAATCCGAGGTCAATACCCCAACCAACAAACCCTCTGGCAAGACACCACAGAACTAGTCTCTAACCATCTAGTCGTACCACTACTTTTCAAGTGACCAATATATCATCATCTCGAATTCCTGTTCAATTCCTTTACTCTTTCATCATTTACCCATTTTCAATTACCTCAGATTAATCCAAATCTCACCCAATCAACAATCTCATATCATCAATCTTTCACATTAAACAGCTCAACAATATTTCCAACACGACACACAAATCTATCACATACCAACAACAGCATCAATAATTCCATAGCAATCATGTAACAGTCAACAATTATTCTAGCAGATCAATCTAGCAACAGAATACACAAACAACTAAGGAACACGCACAGCATTACGGGCACATATCAGGGTTTATCTATCCTCACCTTAGCTGATATCAAGTTTGGAACTGTCCAACTGACTCCAAGTCCGGCTCCTCCGGTATCAGCTCGTTATCAATCCCTATATCAATAAATAATATGCACATATAAGATGGTATGCTCATGCTTGACTATTACTATAAACCGTAAAAAGAAATAACTAACGCGCTATCTCGGTACTTCCCCGGGTTATTTTCTATTTCCGTCACAATTCACCGTTTATTCGTAAGTGTCAAAACAATACTATTCTTATACCTATACTTACTTCCGGATATTATTCCGGTACCATACCTAATTGATAATACCCTTTCCAATTTATTTCCACAGATATGTATTTCCAAGATTATTAATTACTATTACTATTACTATTATTATTTCCATGATTATCTCCTCAATTATTCCACTATTTATATTTCCTAGAATACAAGTTATCCTTATTTCCAAAATANTTCTATTTCCGTCACAATTCACCGTTTATTCGTAAGTGTCAAAACAATACTATTCTTATACCTATACTTACTTCCGGATATTATTCCGGTACCATACCTAATTGATAATACCCTTTCCAATTTATTTCCACAGATATGTATTTCCAAGATTATTAATTACTATTACTATTACTATTATTATTTCCATGATTATCTCCTCAATTATTCCACTATTTATATTTCCTAGAATACAAGTTATCCTTATTTCCAAAATATACCTATTTTATCTCCATAATATTATTTACCCTAATTACACCCCTTTCCATTATTTTTCTCCAATTAATTTCTTTTTCCAGAATTTTCCTATCTATTCCAGAATTATATTTATTATCTTTTTTTTTCTTTTCTTTTCTTTTTTTTTTTATTTCTGGGCTGGGCCAAGTCCAGGCCCAAACCCAAAACCAAACTCCAACCTCATGACCAGAAAATATCAATAATACCCCCTTAACTTAATTCCTGGCCCGTTAATTCGAGGTTAAACCTGACTTTTTCTCGGCATTCCTGGACCCGAAAAATTCCAACTTTGGTCCGGAAAATCCGCAGAAAAATCCCGAGCATGGGACAGGGCTCGGTTTTGGATTCCGAAGCGTAAATTATCGTTAATTAATTATTCAAGATTAATTTTAATAGTAATTAACTGTAAAAATAAATTTACGGTGACGGTAAAAACACAAAAATTACCGGGGTTGTTACAAAATATATCACGGTTTTTAGAAATATGATAAATAATTGAAGTTTTTTAAGCCTAAAAATATTAAAATTCATTATGTAAGAAAAAAATTATACGATAACCACATTATAATATTTGTTATTAAGGTAACTAAGTCATACATAAAAATTAACTAATTTAATTTTACAACAATTGTGAAATTAAATTTTTTAAGAGTAGAATTTAAAATTTTGGTAGTAAAATAAGTCAAAAACTAGAATTTAAGAAACCATATTTTTTTTATTTTTTTAGGGTATTAATTTTCAATAAATCATATAAAGCATCTAATATATCAATAATATTTAAAATTTTAATTTTTTTATATCAGTTGCTTCCTTAGACTTCTATCATTATGATTGTGAGTAAAAATATGTAAAAGTCTATAGGTTAAAAATTTATTTGAGGATAATAGAGTCATATATAATTTAAGGTTTGAGAAAAATAATATTAAAGTCAGATAATCATTGTAATTAATATATATAATAATTTTTATTTTATTTTTTAATATGACAATAAACTAGGGATGTGAAAGACAAGTTTTAAACAAGAATTTTTTTTTTGGAGAAATAAAACCCAATATGTAGGGATAATATGAGAGATTTCTCAATGAAAAATAAAAAATCTTGATTTGTATTAAAAATGATAGTAAACAAACAATCAATTTTATATTAAATTAAGATAAGAAAAAAATATTACTACTAGATTAGATAATGATATTTAAACTAAACTCTATTTATTATTTTTTTACATTTATATATAAAAAACTAACTAAACATATAATATTAAACTAGTTTGGAGAAATTATTCTTACAATTTATTATTTACATAATATCATGTGCCATGCAAGTTCAACAAAAACTTGATTCGATATTGATAGATGAATTAAATTTTATTTATTTAGTTTTAGATTTATATAAAAATTTAACTAAAAATTTAATATTAAATGTTATTAAGTTATAGAAAGTTATTGTTACCATTTCTATTAATACTATTATTTAATTATTATTTTTTAAAATTCTCAAAAAAAGCAATTAACTTGGCCCAGTTTGAAAAAGTGAAATTTGGGTAGCCTATAGCAATTAACTTGACAGAGGTAAAAAGATAGCCTCCCTTTAGAAACTAACATAAGATATATAAAATGCACCCTAGAGTGCCAGCACTGTACTAAGTCCATTATTCGCTTGATGTGATGCTGAAGTGCTGAAAAAGGCAAAGTGACCCTCGTTTTCGGTTGTGGGTTGGCTGTGAAAAAGGCAAGTGACCCTCGTTTATTGCCAGGGTTTATGAAACGTGATTCAAGTTGGGGTTTTTTGGGCTGGGCTTGGTTTATTTGGGTCAAGCGTAGCCCAATATGACACTTGATGGTTGGATTAAGAGCCTTGAGAGAGATTAGGGCTCTCAAGTCTCAAGCACTCTATGAACCGACAAACCCCACCGCCATGCCGATTACAATACTAAGGTATAAAACCCCAACTTGATCCATAATCGCCAGCCCTAATTTGTTTGGTAAGTTCTTGATCCTATTTTTTCTCGGATTCGATGTTTTAATGTCGTGATGTTATGCCGTTCTTTCTCTTCATCCTGTTTTCCTTGTGTTAGGCTTAGCAAATGACGGGTCACTTACAAGGGAACGACATGTCAAGCTTGTAACAGAATTGTAACTAATTCCCTAAGGCTTGTACACATGTCACATTACTATTGGTCCCTGCATAACGGATAGTACATATAACCGTTGCAAGGAAACCGTTTCGGTATTATTGATGAATAATAAAGAACCATTCTCTCGTCCTCTCCAATTCTTTCTCTCCTAAACTCTCATTTCTTTCTTTCTTTCTCTATCTAATCTCTCTGGTACCTACTCGGTACCTAACAATTGGTAGCGGAGCAGTCGTTCTTGGTGACGGTTACCATGGTTGCTAACAATCGCCTTGGTAATGTGGAGGACCAAGTCAAGACTCTGGAACAGGCAGTCGTCCAAATACAGACGGCGACGGCGAATCATCGGCAAGAACTTGCGGTGCAGCAAGATCAGTTCAAGACTCACCCGAAAGAACTTGCGGTGCAGCAAGATCAGTTCAGGGCTGAAATGCTCCAACAAATGGAGTCTCTCCGGGAGTTTTTATCGGCGTTTGCTCTTCGTGAACCACCACCGAAGTCGCGACCAGCGGTGGTTGTCTTGGAGAACCCTGGCATTCTGCCTACTCCACCGGCGACGACGACTTTACCGGAAGCGGGGCCTTCTCATGTTAATGGTAATCCTGTACCTTCTTCCCCTACTCCTGCTGAAGCCAATTTTGATGGTAAAAATGTTGTTGTTACTCCTGTGGTGAATAAAATTGGAGTTGTGCCTGTTGTGAATAAAATTGGAGAAAATTTGGGTCAAGGGGGTACTGCTGGTGATGAATTTTACCCTAAATTCCCAAAATTGCAGCTGCTTCCTTTTTCGGGGGAAAATCCTAGGGGTTGGTTGAGAAAGTGTAATAGGTATTTTGATCTTTACAAGATACCAGAGCACCGGAAGTTAGAATTGGCCACCATGTACTTGGATGGCAAAGCTGACCTCTGGTTCCATGGGTTCCAAACTGAGCAGCCGTTAATGTCTTGGACTGAGTTCTCTATAGCTCTTTGCACAAGATTTGGGATGAGTGAATATCTGGATGTTATGGAGGAGTTTAAGCTCTTAAGGCAACAGGGTACAGTGGTTGACTACCAAGAAAAGTTCGAGTCGTTGCGTTCCTTGTTGCTGGATATGAATGCTACTTTCTCAGAACAGGAGTATCTGTCTTTCTTCTTGACTGGGTTGAAGGATGATCTGCGTCCTTGGGTCAAGATCCTTAATCCAACTACTCTAGCAGATGCGTTCAAGCAAGCAAAGGTCCAAGAGTTATCCCTTCGTTCTATGCAACGTCCACCCACCCGAGCTCCATATTACGTCACGAGTCCAAGGGAGTCAAGTTTGGAGGGTTCAAGCTCTCGGGCTTTGCCATGGAAGAATCATGACGCTCATGCTAATGCTGGAAAAGCATTGATGATCAGGCCTTCTGATCAATCGAGACAATCTTTGATGGAGCAACGTAGACGAGCTGGCTTGTGTTTCAAGTGTGGAGACAAATATTCTCCTGGCCATCAATGCCGAGTTCGCCTGCTGCATTATATAGAGCCTATTGATGATTTTGATTTAATGGATTCTGCTGATTCTGTTCTTGAGCCTGAAGAGCCAGCTACTGTGTCTCCAACTGAGGAAGCTAGTATATTACATACATTGTCCAATGGTGCAGGAGTATTGAAGATTGATGGCGATTATAATGGTAGAAAATTGTTGATAATGGCTGATAGTGGTAGTACTCTGAGTTATCTGAGCAGCACTGTAGCCAAGGAGCTGAATGTTCCCATGCATCATGCCACACCACTATCAGTAATGGTAGCTAATGGTCAGCGCATGAAGAGTACTTTCATTTGTCGAAATTTCACTTGGACAATGCAGGGCACTACTTTCTCTGGAGATTTACGCATATTGGATCTCAGTAGCTGCGATATGGTCCTTGGTGTCGATTGGTTACTACCTTTCAGTCCAGTCTCTTTCAACTGGAAAAATTCGAAGCTTTCATTGTCTAAAGATGATGAAGTAGTAGAACTTCGTGGAAAGATGGACACAAATCAAGAGTTGCAGATGATATCAGTGGAAGCTGTCCATAAGTGTTTTCGCATTGGAGAAGATGTAGAGCTTGCCTTGGTACAACTGGATAATACTACTCAAGTAACATCTGAACCTTTACCCTCTTCTATTTCCAAACTACTTTCTGATTATCATGATCTGTTTGCTGAACCAACTGCCCTTCCTCCTACTCGTACTCATGATCACTCAATTAACCTACAGCCAAACACTGAACCTATCAACCTTAGACCTTACCGACATTCCCATGATCAGAAAACTGAAATTGAAAAACAAGTCTCTGAAATGTTAGCCTCCACAGTCATCCAACCAAGCCAAAGTCCATTTGCCTCACCTGTTTTACTAGTCAAAAAGAAAGATGGAAGTTGGAGGATGTGCATAGATTACCGTCAACTGAATGATAAGACAATTAAGAACAAATTCCCCATTCCAATAGTTGATGACCTGTTGGATGAACTAGGTGGTGCACAATTCTTCTCCAAAATTGACCTTCGATCTGGTTATCACCAAATCAGAATGCGAATAGAAGATATACCAAAAACAGCCTTTCGTACCCATCATGGCCATTTTGAATTCCGGGTAATGCCCTTTGGTCTCACAAATGCACCAGCCACTTTCCAAGCCCTTATGAACCATATCTTCCAACCATACCTTAGGAAATTTGTCCTTGTTTTCTTTGATGATATCCTCATATATAGCCCAGACCTTGTCTCACATGAAAAACACTTGAGGACAGTATTCCAGTTGCTTCGAGAGCACCAACTTTTTGCCAAAAGATCCAAATGCTCCTTTGCTCAGGGAAGTGTTGAATACTTGGGTCATATAATTTCTAAAGAAGGAGTGGCAACTGATCCAAAGAAGACAGAGGCTATGGCTACTTGGCCACTACCAAAATCAATAAAGGAGTTGCGTTCTTTTCTCGGTTTAACAGGATATTACAGGAAGTTTGTGCAGCATTATGGGGTGATCAGCAGTCCTCTTACTTCTATGACCAAGAAGGATAACTTCCACTGGACTCCTGAAGCAGAGAATGCGTTTCAACAACTCAAGCAAGCTGTAATAACAGCACCTGTTCTTGCTCTGCCAGATTTTTCTCAAACCTTTGTCTTGGAAACAGATGCATGTGACACTGGTTTTGGAGCAGTACTTATGCAGAATGGCAGGCCCTTAGCTTATCTAAGCAAGGCTGTAGGCCCAAAGATTGCTGGCCTGTCCATATATGAGAAGGAATATTTGGCCATTCTAAAGGCCATTGATCACTGGAGGCATTATTTGGAGTGTGGCGAGTTTATTATCAAGACAGATCATGAAAGTTTGAAATTTTTATTAGAGCAGCGCATTCATACTGCTATTCAAAAGAAAGGGTTGACCAAGCTAATGGGATTGAGTTATCGCATTCAGTACAAAAAAGGGGTTGAGAACAAGGTAGCAGATGCTCTCTCTCGGCATCCATTGATTCCCTCTTCTTCTACAGGAATTCAACTCAATTCCATTTCAACCATAATTCCTGCCTGGTTCACTGAGGTCCTTAGTAGCTACACTCATGATACTGAAGTGAAAAGAATCATGGAAGCCTTGGCATTATCTAATGGTGCTGCTTCCCCACAGTTTCCACATTACTCACTTAAAGATGGGGTTCTTCGTTACAAGAATAGGCTCTATATAGGAGCAGATAATCAACTCAGGAAGAAGCTGGTGGAGACTGTGCATTCTTCTTCTGTTGGTGGCCACAGTGGAATTAAAGCAACCTACCAGCGACTGAAACAGCTTTTCCATTGGAAGGGAATGAAAAGTATGATCACAGCAGTCCTTAAAGAATGTGATATTTGCATGAGGTGCAAGTCAGAAAATGTGCCCTATCTAGGTTTGCTACAACCTCTTCCAATCCCTTCTAATGTGTGGAGTGATATCAGCCTGGATTTTATTGAAAGACTTCCCAAATCTGGAGGAAAAGATGCAGTTCTTGTGGTAGTCGATAGATTCAGCAAATTTGCTCATTTCGTACCTCTTGCTCATCCTTTTACTGCCAAGGAAATAGCAGCTGCATTTGTTAAAGAAGTTTACAGGTTACATGGGTTGCCGAAGAGTATAGTTTCTGATAGAGATAAAATCTTTACTAGTATCTTCTGGCAGGAATTGTTCAAACTGTTGGGTGTTAAGCTGTTGATGAGTTCAGCCTATCATCCTCAAACAGATGGCCAGACTGAGAGATTGAACAGGTGTTTGGAGACCTATCTGCGATGCTTTATTTTCCAGAGGCCTACTCAATGGTTGAACTGGTTACCCTTGGCAGAATGGTGGTATAACACCACTTTCCATACCTCTATTGGCATGACACCATTTCAAGCCCTTTATGGCTTCCCTCCACCACATCATTCCATTGATCCCTTCAACTCACCTGTAGCTGCAGTGGAAGATTGGGGCAAGAATCGAGAGCAGGTCATGGGATTGCTGAAGGAACAACTGAGAAGAGCTTGTAATAGAATGAAGCATTTTGCTGATAAACACAGAACAGAGAGAGAGTTTGCGATAGGAGATTGGGTCTATTTGAAGTTGCAGCCATATCGACAGAGCTCAGTAGCTGTCAGGAAGAGTTTAAAACTCTGCTCCAAGTATTATGGCCCTTTTAAGGTATTGGAAAAGATTGGTGCTGTGGCTTACAAACTGGAACTACCTGCAGATTCCCTTGTACATCCAGTCTTCCATGTTTCATTACTGAAGAGGAGCTTGAAGCCAAGCGTACAACCTAGTACCAGACTGCCAACCCTGCGCAATGATGGTCAGATGAATGTTGAACCTATTGCCATTTTAGGCAGGAAATTGATCCTGAGGAAGAACGCAATGGTAGCTCAAGTGCTGGTTCAATGGTCTAACTTGGCACCGGAGGATGCAACTTGGGAGGACCTTCCTTTCATCCGAGCACAATTTCCAGATTTTGACACAACCAGAATTGCTTGAGGCAGATGAAGATGGAGTCACTTGTTTCAATTAATTCATTTGCAAACTTAGTTCGTGTTGTGATGTCTTAATCCTTGGGACAAGGATGTTCTTAAGGGAGGGGAAGTTGTTAGGCTTAGCAAATGACGGGTCACTTACAAGGGAACGACATGTCAAGCTTGTAACAGAATTGTAACTAATTCCCTAAGGCTTGTACACATGTCACATTACTATTGGTCCCTGCATAACGGATAGTACATATAACCGTTGCAAGGGAACCGTTTCGGTATTATTGATGAATAATAAGGAACCATTCTCTCGTCCTCTCCAATTCTTTCTCTCCTAAACTCTCATTTCTTTCTTTCTTTCTCTATCTAATCTCTCTGGTACCTACTCGGTACCTAACAACCTTCAAGCCTCGCAAAACTTGCACTTACGCGCTGGGTTCTTCTTGCAATGGTATGCTTGCTTTTGGTAGTTATGGTGGAGACTTGGATTTCTGGAACCCTACAACCAATCAGTGCTACTCTACTTCAGTTCTGGATTTGGATCAATCACGATACCCGCAGTTCATGAAGTTTCAGCTACAAAGAACCACTGTGTTCTATCAGGATACTACTTGTAGTAGCAGTAGCCACGACCACCAGTACAAGTTGCTGCAAATGCAAAGAGTAGTACAGCCCAATGGTGGAGGTAGTATTTGCCAGTTGCGGTCTTACAATTTGGAAGCGAATGGTTTCACAACATTCCTTACCCTCTCTGATGAATCTGCTGCTGGCCAAAATCATGATATGCGTTTAGCACTTCATTCGCAATGTTGTTTTGTTAACGGTGCTCTACATTTGTTTGTAAGTTCTGATGGTGCTTCACATGAGTGGTTCCGGTCGGATCTTGGGATTGAGGTTTTTGCTCTTCATCTCGGTACACTGGAATGTTACAAGCTGCCATTCCCTTTTGGAGCTAAGTATGGACGTGGGGCAACGCTTATGGTCTTGGGAGGATATTTGTGCGCAACATTCACTGATTTCGAAAATGACACTAAGGGGTATGCCGTTGATGTGTGGGTGATGAAGGAATATGGAGGAGAATGGACCAAACTTCTCAACTTTACAACCAAACTAATTCGTGGCATCTATCATACTTGTGTCTACCCTATAGCCTACTCCCAGAGCCGAGATAAACTTTTGTTGCATTTTCGTCATCCGTACGATAGCCTGTGGTGGTATCACCTCAAGCAGGAGAAGCTCATCCCTGTTAGGATTCCTGGCGCCCCAAAATTTTTTCAGCCCAGGCTTTGTCTGCCAAGTTTTGTCAACTACCAATGCTAGCTGACCAATCATACCACAGGGAAAGAATACGGTAGTATTGTTTGTTTTACCAAATTTATTTCCCCCAATGCTAGAATTGTTCAGTAAACATAGACTAGTTTCAATTTCTCTGCTTTTACTCGACTAATATATCTCTTGGTGTCTTTTCTCCTAAAGAAGTCTATCTTCCTCATTTTATACTTTCGTAGTACTGTTCATCAATGAAGTTTTCCGGGTTCAATATATTTCAGTTTTATTTGACTTCATTTCGCTTGCTTCTTCTATGTTGTATATCATGTATACTGGTTTTGGCCGTTACTCATTCCATTAATAAAATATCGGTGGCTTATACAGAATACTTTTCATGCTAAGAAATTTACGGTGCAGAGATCATCATATATATAATAACATCCACATAAATCATTCAAGCCAACATGGCATTGTTTTATTAGTGTAATTGGTAATACTCTTCTCAATGATTGTTTGCACCAATAATATCCTCAATTAGGCGGCCAATTGTACTGTAAGAAGATCCACTCTCTTGCAAGGCCTTCTTGCTATAATCTCTCATTTCATTTAGGAGCTTCATCCTCTCCTCCTTACTACGGTCCATTAAGGACCTTATTCCCCTCTCTATATCACCGGCATCTACAATGACCGCCTTATGATGCTGGTCTGAACTCCTATAATCCAACCTAATTTCCACAGCCAATCCCAGCTCCACCAGCTCAAAAGCATTGAACTTCTGCTCAGCATATAGAGGCCACGCACCGATTGGGTCCCCATGCATGCCATATTCCCTCAAGCACAGAATTCCACCCGCAATGGGATACAAACCCACCAATGGATGGGTGGCCTAGCACTTCCACCTGGGGTGCCCATCCAATCACTCTTCCAACATCAGCCGTCCGATCCAAGAATCCATCAGGCAACACTTCTTGGTGATCAGAACACTCTGTGGGTGATCCTATCCTATGTGTTGGAAATCGGACTGAAACTGGTGCAAAATTTTGGTGTTGGCCTGATATACAAATTCTGGAAAATTTCCAGAATTCTTTTTGGTTACTGTTTCAAGTTTTCACTCATTCAAACTCTTCGATCTTTTGTGTTTAACTCTGTAAGAGCAAGTCTGAAGTCTTGCAATGAAGTGAAACACCACTTTTTAACTTGATTTCACTTGGTTAAAACCATATTACAATACACACTTATATAGACCAAAAGTGTAGTCCACTAATGGACCTAGTGTAGGCTACTTGATTAAACCTTGGTATGCCTGAAAACACTTAATTAAGCATGCTTACTTTCCATTTTCCCAAGGCTTATCCTGACACTACTCTAAATTAGACAAAACATTACAATAAAAGATATAAGTGCAGAAACAACAAGAAAGTAAACAGTAACAGCAACTTGCACTTTTCTCTCTTCCAATGCAGCTTGATCATATTCTAACACTCCCCTATGAGCAAGCTGTCCTTCAACTTCATCTTCATTTCAACTTCAACAGACCTTTTCAACAGCTTGAACCTGATTATTGTCAAAGATTTGGTGAACAGACTTGAATCCTCTCCACTCTCTTTTTCTTTTCATCTTCTTTGCAAAACATCTTCTTTTCTTAGTAGTTGAAAGATCAAACAAATCATAAAACTCTAATGACTTCTCTTCAATGTATATTTTAGTCTTTTTTCTCACTTTAAAATTCTGTTTTTTGTCATTTATCACTTCTAGAATTTCAAGCTTAACAAACTCATCTTCACAACATTTAATGGCAACAATATTCTCTATTTCAGGTGGCTCTAAACCTGAACTATCATTCCCTATCTCAACATCATTGAATTTATGATTGGAGTAATCTTTGAACTCCAAGCAAAGATCCTCACAAACAAAAACTCCAGAATCATCACTTTTCATAGATTCAATAGCATTTTCAAGACTTTAATCAATAAAAATCTCATCAACTTCAATAAAATCATTACTTTTACCAATGACATCTTTTTCATCCCTTGCAATCAAATCAGTGCCATTTGTTACCTCTGATTCGGCTTCTTCATCTTCATCAATCTCCTCATTTTCATTGCTCCCAAACTCATCACTTTCAAGGAACAGAATCACTTGATCTTTAATGAACGATTTTCTGCCTGAAAAATCAAGGCCAAACTTTTCTTCCATCTTCCCGCACAGCATGTTTATTGTCGTTGTATTGATGTCAGAACATCGAAGAACTTCCCCTAATCTTGCAACAATCACCCATTCAGACACCATTCTAACCAATCAAAAAAGAGCAGGTCCCTTAGGAACAATCACGCTACCACTGGTTGGAAATCGGATAGAAACTGCTGCAAAATTTTGGTGTTGGCCTGATATACAAATTCTGGAAATTTTCCAGGATTCTTTTTGGTTACTGTTTCAAGTTTTCACTCATTCAAACTCTTCAATCTTTTGTGTTTAACTCTGTAAGAGCAAGTCTGAAGCCTTGCAATGAAGTGAAACAGCACTTTTAAACTTGATTTCACTTGGTTAAAACCATATTACAATAGACACTTATATAAACCAAAAGTGTAGTCCACTAATGGACCTAGTGTAGGCTACTTAATTAAACCTTGGCATGCCTGAAAACACTTAATTAAGCATGCTTACTTTCCATTTTCCCAAAGGTTATCCTGACACTACTCTAAATTAGACAAAACATTACATTAAAAGACATAAGTGCAGAAATAACACAAAAGTAAAAAGTAACAGCAACTTGCACTTTTCTCTCTTCCAATGCAGCTTGATCATATTCTAACACTATGCTTCTCCTCCTCTGTTGGAGGTTTCTGCAGAGACCACAAGAATCAGTGCCCGCTGTTTTCCAATGCGTAGGCTATCTCCTTCACCTGTTCTATATTGAAACTTCCCATACTTCTAAAGCAGAGGAACACCACCGAAGATGTGAGCTGGTCATCAAGCCATTGCATCACCTCCTTTAACTATTGCTTCCTTCATTGTGACCATTTCTTTTGAGTTTCAGAAGAGGACCAACAGGATACACCGGCGGGATCCTATTGTCGGCAGCAAGGGAATTGACCGCGTACCGTTCCAACTCAGTAAAAGTGTTGATGACTATACCCTTTGTTTCTCTGAACTTTCTTGCCATATTGAGGACGGTTTGGATTCCTTCTTTATAGAGAAGTGGAGACGGCAAAGATTTCGGGACCGGAAGTGGGTTTGTCATACTGGGCAAAGCCAACTCGTCGAACTCTGTGGGTTCTTTGCCTTGCTCGTCGTGAAGGTCTTGCCTGAAACATCATACCAAGAAAAGCCGCACCCGCAGCATAGTAAAGGTATGAGGGGGCGCGCAGCTCATTGGCCACATCTATCATTGGCGTGCACATCATGTCAAGAACAATCCCTGCAAGTTTGTGACTCAGTTTGGAGACGATTTCTTTGACTTGCTGCTTGTTGTTTTCGATCATGGAAGTGAAATTCTTCCTGGGATCGAGTGATGGGTTGGGCTCATGGTCGGGTAAGTGAATGAATCTGATGCGACTAGATGGGATATTTGAGTGATTGGTACCGCAGTTGCTGAAATTGAGAATTGCTGACTTCATGGGGAGGATGGTGATGGAAAGTCTCTCATCCCGGTCGATGAGGAGCTTGGCTAGCTAACTCCACAATTGACACAATGTGACCAGCAGAAGCTACAAGAATGAATACCAACTCTACTCTATCAGTACTGGTCATCTCTAGCTAGTTAGTATGCTGCTAGCTTTTGCTCTTAGGTTCTTTCTGGCTTTTCTTTTATCTTTCCGTTCCTTTTTGGTGCCTGAAATATGAATATATGTTTGTCCCGATGGCCAAACAAAATATAGATGTAGGCAACAGAAGAGATGAGGTAACGCTTTGCTGGGAGCATTGACTAAATGATTGCATCTTTCCTTGGAGTTACATATCCAGGAAATTCTGCGGGCATGGTTATGGCTTAGCTAGTCATTGAGCTGCCTAATTGGACTTGGAACTCGTTAAAATTTCCAAATCCCATGTAGATAGACAAAAGGAGAGTGCTACTTGTAGTACTTTTAGTCAAAAATTAAGCAGCTGTGGTAGTAAGAGTTGTTACTGAACGCTCATTTCAACCGTATGGAGCGACACCAATTTTTCTATGGTCAACTTTTGTGGTAAGTCTGTTGAAAGAATTATCAATAAGCGATTTGAATTATCAATAACTCTTAGTTACTTCTATTTTTCTCTTCATCCAAATTGCTGTTTTCTTTTTTTGGGTCTATGCGATCAATTGGCAAAGTTGAATCAAGAGAAATCGAAAGCGCGAGGAGGACAAAGAAGACACTTTTTGGGATAAGTCGAAAGATCTATATTGATGAAATGAATGGCAAGCACAGCAGGAAAGGAAAGAAAACACTATAGTGACGGGAGAAGATACGCATAGAAACAGACTCTAATTAAAGGAATCAATTACAGCAATCGCAAACAAAGCAAAAGCAATTACACCAATCTCAAGGGAACAAGATATGCCTTTCCGTTGGTGAACTGCTTGAGCGGTAGTATACAGATCAAAAGGGAAATCGTTTGATCATTTATAATTCGTGGAAGTGCAGACAACGGTGAAAAAAGACTTAAATCATAATACTCAGTATGTCATAATAATAGGGTCAGGTCTTTGAACTTGGAGAAAGGGGATGTTTCTGTAGAAACAACGAAATTAGAGAATCATACAAACAACTTGACCCCTTGTTTTTGTTGGAAACAGTCATCATTATTGGTGCACCATCTTGTATGTACATATATATATCAACGTTTCCTGAAATTGGTAAAGACCATAAAACCACATAGTGGAATAACATACTAAGCACTGACATATATTGAACCAAGAACACTTTATCGATCAACAGTACTATTATTAAAGTAGAAATCAGGAAGACAGAACTATAAGAGAAGACACCAACAGCAGCATATATTTGTTAAACTTCCTTGAAGCAAGCCTTGCAAGACCAAGTCCACACACAGAAAAATTGAAACTGGTTATGTTTACCTAAAAATTTTAGCATAAAAGTACAGTCAGGAGGAATAAGGGGAACCAGATTCTCTCCCAGTTTGTTGCTGGTTCCATGATTAAATTATCAGCTTTGGTAGTTGACAAGGCTTGGCAGAAAAAGGATTGCTTGAGAAGGATATTGTGGAGCACGAGGAATGTTAACAGGGATGAGCTTTTCCTGCTTGAGGTGATACCACCCGAGGGAATCCCATGGAGAAAAAAAATGCAACAAAACTTTATCTGTTCTTGGAGTAAGCTATAGGGTAAACATATTTATGTGGTTAGGGGGTAATTAGGTTGAAAAGTCTGGTCCATTCTCCTCCATATTCCTTCATCACCCACACATCGATGTCATACCTAGTACCACCATCTCTGCAATTACTGAATGTTGCACACAAAAGTCCTCCAAAGACCACAAGAGTTGGCTCATAATATCTATACTGAACTAATGGCAGCTTGTAACATTCCAGCATCTCAAGGTGGAGGGCAACAATCTCAGAGCGAAAACCATCACCACTTCTAGGTGCCAGCCAATGTAGAGCACCATTAACAAAACAAGACAACGTACGACGTGAATGAAGTGAATGACATACATGATCATCAATATCAGGGAGAGTATGGAATGTTGTGAAACCATTAGCTTCCAGATTGTAAGACTGGAACCCGCAAATACCTCCAACGCCTACTGCTTGCACCAGCTTGTACTGGTTACTACACGTATCGTGATAGAGAACAGAACGAGTGCTTATTCGGTTCAGTGCTCGTGTTTGATCGGGAGCTAGTGAAGTAGAGTAACACTGATTGGTTGTAGGGTTCTAGAAATCCAAATTTCCATCTTGACTGCCCAAAGCAAGCGTACCATGGCAAGAACCCAGAGGGAAAGTGAAACCTTTGCGAGGCTTGAAGGGAAAAAAATGTGGTCTTACTTGTCTTAAGCTGCTTGCACCATCATCATCGACATCATCGTTATCATCATCGAGAGAGTAGAAGTCTGCACAGAACACATAGCCGGTCTGATCGGTGCGTACGTATGGCAATATAACAAGCGTGAGGCCATCGTTGGTTTCCATGGATGCAGACAGATGGAGGCGGGCGAAATAAGAACTTTGGATCAGGGAACACCATGCCTTTGATACAGCCTTGAAGCGCAACACACTTTTCATCGGAAGACAACACAGAATATCGGTAACAACATCCAATGGGATTGATATTCCTTCTGCTGCAGACATTGTAATCTCACCACCCATGTATGTCCATGACTTCGCCAATCATTAACAAATAAAGAACAGACCTAGGCAGCTAAAAGAATAAAATAGTTCAGGTTAAGGGGAGGTTTTTCATGTCTACGGTAGGGAGCAGCGGTCGGTGGGCTGGGCGCTGCTTGTACCAACCAATTAAGCCAACCCTATTCTCTTCTCTGTCATATATAAATATTTTCTTATGGGTTTTTGGGTCTTTTCGTTTGTGACCGATTAATTTGATGAGGTCCCTATTTGTTAATTCGATTCAGTCAGGTCATTAATTCAACCAAATGGTGGTCCTCAATATGGCAAGAAAGTTCAGAGAAATAAAGGGTCATCGTCAACACCTTCACAGAGCTGGAACCTCACGCAGTCAATTCCCTGGCCGCTGGTGATAGGATCCCGCAGGTGTATCCTGTGGGTCCTATTCTGAACATCAAAGGCAATGGTCACAGTGAAGGAAGCAATCACAACATTAACAAGTTTTTTCAAGGAGGTAATGCAACGGCTTGATGACCAGCCCCCATCGTCTGTCATGTTCCTCTGCTTCGGAAGTATGGGAAGTTTCGAGGCGGAACAGGTGAAGGAGATAGCCTACTCCTTGGAACACAGCGGGAACCGATTCTTGTGGTCTCTTCGGAAATCTCCACCGCCACCGGAGGAGGAGCATAAGATGGGATCACCCACCGAGTACACTGATCACCACGAAGTGTTGCCTGATGGGTTCATGGATCGGACGGATGATGTTGGACTAGTGATTGGGTGGGCACACCAGGTGGAAGTGGGCACTATATACTGAGCAACAGTTTAAAGCAGGATTGGCTGAATGTTGGTGATATAGAGAGGGGAATAAGGTCTTTAGTGGACCATAGAGAGGAGGAGAGGATGAAGCTCTTAGATGAAATGAGAGAATATAGCAAAGGGCCTTTGGAAGTGGGCAGATCTTCATATTGTTAGCACCGGGAGTAGCTTGTAAATCGGGGAGAAACAAACAAGGCCCAACTGAGATCCACACTCGTGGGCTTGGATACCACATTGTAACCCAAAACCTTAAGGCATTGGGTACATGGATCTTCTCCACTTATATTTCACTCACTTGGTCTTTTTTCATCCGATGTGGGATACTTACTCACCACTTGGATACCCAACAATCTCCCCTTCAAGTGTGAGTTTCTTATACATCGGGCTTGGGCCTACTCCCTCTACAACGGAAGCCTCTTCTGCGACATCCAACAGCTCGCTCCACAACACCAAGTCTACTGCGTCAAATTTGGAGTCTCGAGCCTGCTCCACGTGGGGCTGCATCCACGGAGCCAAACCATGTCGCAAGTCCCAACCCGTCCCAAGCCGAACCATCGGCTCCGCTACCATTTTTTTTTTTTTGTTGCTAACGATATTTATTTATTTTTGTTCCATAAGGTGTTTGTAAAGAGTATGTAAGGAAAACCAGGGACACGTTCCTGAACACGAACGCGCGAAGCAGTGGAAAGAAAAAATACAAACAGGACTTGTTCTAGCTAGGCAGATGGATCAAGCGTCTTGAAATTCCTGGATACGCCATGCCAACTACGAACTGCCTCAGCGTTAGAGATGACAAAGGATGCACTGAAAGGAAAGTTGTTCTGAAGGGTCCTAATCCAGAGAATTGCATGAACAAGTATGACGTCCATTAACCTATCAGATTCGCAGGATGTGTTGTTGAAAATTCTTCGGTTTCGTTCAATCCAAATGGACCTGAGGGCAGCCAGGCATATTATGTACCAAGGAGTGCGGCTGCATGCGTATGGAGACAAGTATGTCCATTGAAGTAGAAAATCTTCTAGAGTTGCAGAAGCGCACCATTGGACTCCCCACCATGAGCAAGGCTCCGCTACCACTTGTTAGCACCGGGAGTAGCCTGCAAATCAGGGAGACAACATACGAGGCCCAAGTGAGTTCCATACGCGTGACCAGGACACCACTCTGTAACCCAAAACCTCAAGGTATTGGGTACATGGGTCCACTTCACTTATATGTTACTCACCACTCACACTTACATTCCAACACATACAATTCAATTAGGCGGGGATGTGAGAAATCTTTGGCCAATCTTCCCCTTTCTCCCTCTCGTACCTTTTCTCCAGCAGAGAATAGTCATCTATATAGAACAACTAAAAGAGAAAGGGCAGCTCAATATAGCCTGAGTGCTTTTACTTCGTTATCCTTCACTTACTCTATTACAAAGAGTCCTAACTAAATTACTACCCTTACTATCTATATCTATCTATATTATACATATACTAAAACACGGAAGGAAACTCCAATGAAGTGTTTTGACTATTTTACCTTAGAAAAATTTGATATTGACAAATTTATCCTTCTTTGAGTTTATTTTATTGTTTAACTTTTTTATGATAATTTCACGTGTTAAGATTCAAAATTTGTAGGAACCTCCTGTTTTTCTTTTTTTTTTCTAGTGAAAAAAAGTTTAGGTTGAGGGGTGCCTTCCCCAGTCCAGGGCCAGGGCAAACCACCGGGTCCAACGGGCACTTACAATGGTATTTACAGATTACCCACCAAGAGAGACAGTCGGTGGGGTTTAAACATGTGTTAGGAGATCCACATTTTTTCACAGCGTTCACTTTTTGGCTGAGCAAAATTTTCAATTTCTTTTGGCAGGCTTGGTGGATGTGGAGGATTCTATCGTTAAGAAAGCCAATGAAAATTGTAATACTAGGTGATTAAGCTTCTCATGTTTGTTTTTTTTTAATACCCAATTCAAAGATTTCACATATAAGGTTATCATTAAAGGGATATTGAATGTATGTGGATTTTGTTAGTCTTGGCATGGATTGATGGTAATCCCATAACTTGGAAAAATAAATTAATTCGTTATCCATATTAAAAAATTTAAAGTATTGACAGCTTTACTAAACATCTTTTTTCAAGCATTTCTCTACTAATAACATATATTCATTTCACTCCTAGGATAATTGTACTATGATATTTTGATGTTACTTCATGTGATTTCTGAGATAATTGTACTATGACATTTGGTGCTAAAGATTTAACAACTACCCTAGAGGTGGATCCGCATGGCCAGGCTAATTGATATAAAAAAATGTTAGACTTAAAGCTTAAAGAGACTGAAAACAGTTTGTTGCTCAAAAAGAACTATTTTTTTATGTCTTTACATTTTCGTCTTTCTAATAATAAACAATTTCTATTCTTAAAAAATAATAACAAACAACTTTAAAGGACGACTTGCAATGGTAGCTATACTTGGCATTTTTTGTGCGGAGGGTTGTGACTCATGCGGGCCCAATTGATAATCGTATAGACCATAGCTTCAATACATGGGGGATTTATCCTCTAACATATAGGCGATTATAAGTAACGTGTCCCGATACGACATGTCTATATTATGCATTAGAATGAGAGGGTCTCTCTATGTTTTTATGTTCAAGTTCTTAGGGTTCATTTTCCTGGAAAATGCTCTCCATGTTAGGAGGTATGCTTTATAACATTCTTGAAACTCATCTTAGAAAAAAAGCATGGTTGTGAACCTCATTTTTGTTGTTGTAGTTTTCTTGAGGCGATTGTCATCAGCGTTGTTCTTCAGATACTTTCGATCGTCCAGCTCGAAGGAACCTTTAATGCAAAATGTGAAGTAACATATTGACCATAAGCAAACCCGTAGGGAAAAAAAATATATTTCTTATAAACTAAACATGTATAATGCCCATTTTTATTCTAATCGTGTGATATCATTATATTAAATCCAAATAATTACACAATGAGTGCAGTCAGTACGAAATGACTATGGAACACATGGTTATATGCAGAGTACAACACTTTTTAAAATAAGCTACAAGGCGAGAAACTAAACAAAGATACACTACTGTTTTACAATTGATTGAATGGTATTAAGCCATAATGGTGATTAAAACACCTAGCCAATGATGCATGAATTGGTATTTTATTTTTTGGTATTGTCTATAGTTTTCTTACTATTGTAAGTCAAAACAGTGATGCTTGGATGCTTTATTTCTTTTACAATGATGAACGATTGCTTCTGTGTACCAATTGCTTTTACTTATTGAACCCAAGTTAGTTTGTCACACATTGTAATTGCTTATGTTTGGAGAACTAAGTTGGTTTTCATTTGTTGAATGCTAACCCATTGTTTTCTTTTATTATAGCATGACAACCTAATGTGAGAAGAAGATAATTGCATGATGATCAATCAAGACAAGCATGTAGAATGTAGATTTCAACATGAAGGTAAGTTTTATTTTGGATAATTTTCTTAAATTTGATGATAATCGGACAATTTTACAATGATATCTCACTTTCTTGATGGTGATTGCTGATGGAAAATTATTTAATTAGAATAGCAAAATGCTATCTTATTACATTCCATGAAAGAAATTTTTGGATATAACATGGTTCTTATTATGCTTGTGTGAGTGGAATAGTTGGGCATATTTACTCTTCGAATGGTCTTAGGTTTGTTACATTGTTAATATAATAATTGGTGAGTGAAAAGAACAAAATATAATTACTACATTGTCAATATAACAATTGGTAATAGCAAAAAGAGCAAATTATGATTAGTGCCTATGATTATAAGCACCCTTATTGATATATTTTGTGTTAGTTATGGCTCAATTATCGTTAGAAGTATGTAAAATTTGTTTATATTTTTTATTTTTTGTATGATATGGTTGTTTACCATAGCATTACACCACCTCTAAATGTTAATTCTTTTTTCCCCCTAAAACAGCCAAGGCTCCATTAAAGTTAGAAGAAGCTTACAGAGATTGAAGTAAACCTTGAGACACATAGTTTTCATCCACACCATCTCACAATAATTAGTAAGCGTTGGAAATGTTTACACTTTAAGATCATATTTGGTTGGAATTACCTGAAAATAATTTGTGCATGTTATCATCTTGGGAGGCTAAAGTATTCTATAACTAGAATGTTGCAAGTAATTAGTTAGTTTTCACCTGACGTAACATTTGTTTGTCTATTGTATTTCAACCTAAATTCTTATTTAGGGTTCGGTTTGGTAAGTGAGTAAATGGTGTAACCGTCATTGATTTTTCTCATTGTCCATTCCTTTGTTTCTTCTGATTTTGGATTGGTAAGTGAGTAGACAGTGTAACGTCATTACTTTTTCTCATTGTCCATTCCTTTGCTTCCTATGAATTTGTTGGTACTTCATATTTTAAAGTTTTCTTTATTCTTTCTTTTTGTCACTTTCCGCAGGATTTTGAAAACAAGAATAGAAATTACAGACTAGACATATCTATTGGGAAGGAAATCAAGTCATGTAGTTTCTACCCGATCTCGGTTACTCTGTTGATATTACTAGCCATCATTTTGCATCTTCCTCCAAAGACTCTGATTTTCAAAACATAATTGGAGTTGTTTGGTTTGCATTTTTTCAGTTGGCGCCCTTTCCATATCAAGATTGATATTATATTGAGTTGGAAGAAATTTGATTAAACAAGCCAATCTGGTATGATAATGTTGAAAGAGAGGCCTATAAGTCATCATAAATAAATTTTTGTAGTCTATAGATGTAAAACAATGTTTTGACAATGATTCATTTTCTTTTTTGAAGAATTACAGTGATTTATCTTAAATTATAGGCCATATAACCTGCAGTATTATAATGTCCAACAAGTAGATTTTGTTTAACAGAATGGCAAGAATACTTTCATAAGCATGGGTATTTCACATCAACTGCTGCTGAATTTCAAGGATACCCGCTAGTAGAACAACTAAAAGAGAAAGGGCGGCTCAATATAGCCAGAGTGCTTTTACTTCGTTATCCTTCACTTATATTACTAATTACCTTACCTTTTACTTACTGTTAACGTTATTTTAAAGAGATAAAATTGCGGGGAAAGACCACAAGCCACCTTTCAATACCCCAAATACAGCTGGGAAGAATTTGAGGAAGCAAGAGAGTTTTGATGAGATAAGATGTCCTTAATAAGCTTCGATTATTCACCACCTGTATATCTTCGGTGGAAAAAGAAGACACAATTCTTCAAACACCTCAATTCCCCACTTTCTCTTCCTCTTCCTCAGTCTCATTGTCCACCTTTGGAATTCTATGAGTCTAAAGGTGGAGTTCTCTGCCTCCATTTCTCCTCTAAATCCATGGTTGCCGCCCATAATTCAAGTGTATCACAGTAAAAAAAACACTCTACTCCCCACTAAACTCCAGTTGGAGCAGAATTGCGAGGCCATCAATCGGAAGCTTGAAAAAAGCCTAGAAAATAAATAATCCAGACCTGCGGTAGTTCAAACATGCCTCGCCCCACCCCGTACTGTGGCCCGTTACTCCGACGTTGGCGTCAACTGTGTTGTATCCTTGATAAGATGTTAATGTTCTTTGATTGGATTTAACTCAAATCTAAAATGATACAGTGATTACAACATCCTTTTCTCCCCATCTTGAATTCACAGTAGGCCAGGATGAGGAAGAGGAAGCCAACGAGAAGTTCAGCATCACACTCAAACGCGTTACTTAGTATCAAAATCCCGGGTTAGTTTCTTTGTAATTTATATTGAGTGTGGTTAATAAATGCAGTTGGTCTTTTTTTCCTTCCTGTAAAACCTTACCATATGGATTTGAAATTGGATATGGTTGTAGTGGTTTGATATGTTTCTTATTTGGGAACAATGTAAAATGAAAATGGAAGTTTTCTCTTATCTTGACTAAATGAACTTCACTAATGCAGAGAAGCATTGGAAAAAAAATGAACTTGCCCATGGCCACAGCTTTTCCCATTTACAACTCCGGAAGTCCAAAGAACATAATTAGGCTTCTGCTGGTCATTACAACCATATCTCAAGTTTTCCTTCCATCGAACATGATTTGCTTATATTGCTTAACAATTAAATTTTTGAATTTAATTCCTTTGTGGATAATGGTCTATTGCTTGGGATTTTAAAAAAAAACACCGTAAAGTGAATTCTAACAGGTTTGCCTAGACCCCAACCTTTGAAAGGCTCGGAAGAGGTCAGGATGGTACCTGCTCCAAACGGAAATTAAAGTTTGTGATTTCATATCGTTTTATATAAGTAGTAGTGATATAGGTAATGCTCTTCAAATTATATTTTGTTTATGTGTTTTGCAGATCAGTGTAGCTCTCTGTGTCACCAATTCCCAGTGATTACTATAGCTCTCTGGTTTTTTTTTTTAACATTCTTTTACGCAGTCAAAGAAAAATCAAACAAGGTTGTGGACCGCCACTTGATCTTGATCTTATTTTGGGAGGCAACAACAACCCCATTACTATTGGTGGGTGTCAATGAAAAAAAGCTTGTAGTTGGTAATTATTTGCAAGTGATCAAAAGAGGAGAGCAACAGAATTAGCAACTGCGAACAGGAAAATTTTTGGCTTTCCTATAATTGAGTTGGGTACCCTCGATGATAATTTGTAATTTGTCTGTGGTTTATTTTTTTTTTTTACTGTGGCCTTCTTTTGTGTGTGGAACATCATTAGTATAAGCATAGAAAGCTATGACTTGCTCTTTATTAGTTAGCAGATAGTTTTTACTTTTCTTTTATTGGTTACAATATGTATATTTATTTTACTGGAAAAGAATTCAGCAATTTGGGAATGAAATCGTGTATAGATTAGGAGTAGACCTGGCAATTCGTGTTGTCGTGTCGGGTTGAACAGGTAATCGGGTTCCAAATCTTCAACCCGACCCGACCCATTTAATAATCGTGTCGTGTCGTGTCCAACCCGTTTATTATCGTGTCGGGTTCGGGTTGACCCACGGGTTACCTTTTAAGTCTAACAAGCCTAAAAATTAGTTTGAAATTTTTTTATTTTGCGTATTTTTTAAGCAAATAGGTATATAATTAGATTTTTTCATATATTAAATAAAATTATAAATTGTAGAATCATAATATAATAATATTTTAAAGCATTTATAGAAATATTTTTGGATAATTTTAGTAACTTTAGCCTTAAATATTGAATAAGTCTTACATTAAATCAGCAAAATATCTATACCCTAAATATAATCGGATCAAAAACAGGTACCTATCGGGTTGGCGGGTCAACCCGCGACCTGACCTGCTAATTTTCGTGTCGTGTCGGGTCGACCCATTTAACTAAACGGGTTGAAAATCTCTGACCTATACCTGCTAATTTCGTGTCGGGTTCGTGTCGGGTTGTCGTGTCACTACCCGTTTTGCCAGGTCTAATTAGGAGTTAGGTTGTGACGCTGCTTTTCACTTGAGATATATACATTATAAGATTAACAGTATTAAAGGTCAAAATTAAGAATAACCCTAAGAGTAGCATAATGTTTTTTTATTTTTGAAGAAAGACTAGCACAATGTTTTAATAAGCGAGAAAGCCAAAATCCCGCAGCACGCGCGGGCATTTACCTAGTGAATTTCTAAACGGGAAAGTGTAGATGGCAATCCCTCTTCTGGTATTCTTTCAAGCATGGGGCAGTTCCTGATGTCCAACGTTTGAAGAGAGGTAAGGTGTCAAAGCCCCTCGTAATCCAATGATTTCATATCCCCAAGATTGTGGATGCGAATTTGGCAAAGACTGGAAGGCAACAATATCTTGTCGGGGAAGGATTCCATATCATGATTATCATGCAAGGGCTTCCATATCTCGTATTCCAAAGGATTTCTCTATAACAGGTAATTTTTTTGCATTCCTTTCCAATCCCTTTCTTTATTATGTCATTCTTTTCTGGTGGTTGCAAATTTTTGTTCATTTTCTCTGCATCTGCACATCCCTAGCTTTACTACCGTAACGTACATGCATAAAAAGTTAGTGATGTCTCTGTGTGGTCCGGTTTAGGGAGTGATATCTAAAACAAATGTCTTGTTAGCATAAGAGCTTTGTCATTTTGTTAATTGCTAAGTTAGATTTAGAGTAGTTATTAGTTATATCAGCTAACTAGTTAGCTGTTAGATGTTGGTAGCATTGTTTGTCTTTGTTCAAATAGATAAGGAACGCAGATCATTTTGGTGATAAGAGCCCAGCGCTACTGGGTTCTTTATTGGTGCACTTGGTAATTCTGTCTTAATTAACTGAAGCTGAGTGAAATCATTGAAGGCATCCCGTCAAAATGCAAGTGTCTGTTACTTTAAATGAGATACGTACTTTCAGCAGAATCAGATCGACATTTTCTGGCCATGTTAGGCTTCTGTAGATTTCTATCACCACAATAGTTCTCTGGGAACTGATAAATATTTTTGCTTATTCTCGGTCCTTGATCAATTGGATGGGCGGTTTGAACTTAGAAGTGCAACCATGTTCATGATTTGTAATGTACGGAATGGTGAATGAGAAGCTTTAAGATTGAAAAGGCACTCTGGCTCCTTTTTTTTTTTTAAAGTTGTCCTGTTATTATTAATAAAATAAACTCGTAACAGAGTATCTTAGGAGCAGATTCAACTACAAGTTGATGATCCCATCATAGCCAGAGAGGGCCAGGGTCCATTTCCAGCATGTCAAACCCAAGACAGCAGCACTCTGCTATTCAAAAATAAACTTGGTAGAAATAACATCAAATAATCTGTCTTTTTGAGAGTTCCAAAGCTTTGAGTAACACCACAAGTTCTGTTGTTGTCGTGTTTGCCAGACAGATGGACCGGAGAGGGGAAGACACAGACAAACGTGCCATTTGAATCTTCAAGGACTCCTCCAATGCCATCAGGTCCAGGAGCAACCATTGAGGAAACCCTGAAAATAACCATGTAGAAAACACTTTGCGGATCAAACTTCAGGTACGTTAAAGATCTATCTATTAAACTGTCTAGCAAAGTCATTGTACTCTCTAGTGCATTCTTGCCTCGCAATGTTCTGAATTATCATCTTGGTAGATCACTATACTACCCGATTCCAGGATCTAAAGTTTCAAAAGTAATTGGTTTCATACATTCGTCTTTCTTTTCAGCTGAGACTTTCATCTTACACCCCTTGACCTGTGTTCACCATTCAAACGATATACATCAAAAGGCGTAGTTAAGATTGATGAGATCTTAGTTAAGATTGGTGTAGTTAAGCAAACAATGCTGTCACATTTTACAAATTCCAATTGAAACATACCTTATCTGACCTTTCAGCGAATCTCAATTTGTGGGATGTGTCGTATCTTGGACCATTCGGGACCAGTTTCCTTGTTGCAATTTTCCTTAAGAATAGGACATCCAACAATCCACAACGACTTCAATTGGGGTAAGCATTGCATGGCTGTGGAAGATGGAAGACGCTTCAAATTCTCGCAGTTACGAATCTGAATATATCCAAGAGATGAAAGATTGCTCAACCATTCCGGCAAGATCTCAATTCCTTGAAAACTTTCTATCATCAACGCCCTAAGGGAGGTGAGTTGCTGTAATTGGCTCGGCAATGACTCGAGTTTTCTCCATCCTCTTATCTCTAAGTATTCAAGGGTATGTTTGAGATTATGGATTGAATTCAGCCCTGGGAATGCCTCTAACTCTTCCCAGAATCCACCAATTCTCAGCTCTTTCAATCTGGTGAAGTGACCACCAAACATGTCTTCTGGGATACAATTTATTCTTGCACACTCATAAATTCCTAATTTAACAAGAGATGTTAATTTTCCTAAATCATCAGGTACGGAATCCAGTTGATCCCACCCCCATGCCGATAACTCCTTCAAAGATGTACACGATCCCAATCCATTGGGAAGACACGTCGATCTCTTAATATCCCCAATTCTCATTCCTTCAAGAGAAAGAAATACTTTCAGATCTATTGGAAATTCATCGATTGGGCAACCACCGACATCTAATTCCTGTAATTGTGTGCAAGACTGCAACCCGATTGGAAGAGAGGTTAATTTGTCACAACTGGTCAGTACTAGTCGTTTAAGACAAGAGGCGTACTGGAGGCTTGGCATGGACCCCCAATTAGGACAATCCTGTACACTTATCACTTCAATGGGTGTCCCCACAGGAAATTCGTCGGAAAAGCCACTCAATTCATCACAGTCCTCAATGGTCAACCGGACAAGTGATGGCATATGACAGATCCCAGGCATATTCCTTAATTCAGAACACCCGGATATGGCCAACACTTGTAAGGTAGGAAAAATTATCACCTGATCACCATTTCTGGACATAGCTGCTGATCCAGGCAACTTCCAGTCTACCAAATTCTCCATTTCTACCAATATAAATTCCTTTAATGCCGGGAATGATTTCTTCACGCCATTATTTTTGTTGCTTTCCCGATCAGCAACCCCACCATAGAATTCATGGCCAATGCACCTTACCTTTTCCATTGCTACAATATAGAGAGTTTGAAGATTAGGAAGATGTCCAACACTTGGGATTTGATCCATACTGTCGCATCCTACCAATCTCACATCCACCAAATTGATAGGCAGAGAAAAAATCACGTGGCCATCTACCCCCAAGAAAGGAAGTAAGATAGAAATGCCTCAAGCTTATCAAATTATTCATCTTGCTCGGGATCCTTTCAAGCTGCTCGCACTCTTCAACTCTTAAAGTCTGCAAATTGTAGAGCTTGCAGGTGGACTCCGGAAATTCTTTGATATTTGTCCCTGAAACATCAAGAAACCTCAAATGTTTTAACTTCCCAATCCAATCTGGCAACTCACTTATATCAGCATCTCTCAAGTTGAGAGTTCTCAGACTTCT
>JAKUCV010003704.1:3922-16412 GCA_028386065.3 Turnera subulata
TTGTTATAATCTCTTAATGTTTTGACTTTATTAAACGAGTTTTAGTTCGTTTATAATTTCCTTATGATTAATTTCATACCTTTATTGCTGGTTTTTAATCTGTTTAACACGAGATTTCGCAACAGTAGGGTTTCGATTTAAGAAGAAAGCTCATTTTATTGATTTCTTAACATGGTACAACAAAAGAGAAGCACTCTACGGAGTTACATGATTTTTCAGCTCTGTTACAAGTTTCTGTATATTCGCGACCTGAGAAGAGAGTCCCATACAGGCTAGTTCAATTTGCATCACTGCAGTGTGGACCTTCTTCAGTGAAGTGTCCAGTTGCTTCATTATCTGCAGTGGTGTGCTGGACTCAGCTGCTGCCTTGCCTTTCCTATCTTTTGCAGAAGGTCCTTCCTTTCTTACACGCTTCTTTCGCCATCTTGGGGGAATCACCATATGCTCCTTTAGGCCGATGATGTTGGTTTTGAACCGCTTCGTAGGAGGTTCTTCGTCGGAGCTTGTCGGGAAAGCTCTACCACCGATGTAACTGTTATCCTCAAAGTCAGAGGTAGTACGGGATCTTAGTGGTGAGTCCATAGTTGTGTGTGAGTTCTCAATTATTAGGTTCGGTTTATATAAGCAAAAGAAACACCGCTTAAGGGTATAAGCGACATCTCGCAATGAGTTCGGACACCTGGTGGAGAATACCAGAAACTTATCGTGGTAGGACCTACGGACTTGATGATTGAATTTCGAGGACGAAATTCTTATTAAGGTGGGTAGAACTGTAACGCCCCGATTTTTCGTTTATTGATATATAAAAAAATTCGGTAATGGAAATAAAATTAATTTATTTTCTATTAGATTCATTAATTGCAGGCGGTAATGTGTCGCTTTAGAGCTTTGTCGGTCCTAAAACGCGTTTCGGGACAAAACACGACGTTTACCATAGTTTTAATCTAAACTACGCCGTTTTGGGTTAAAATAAAAAAAAAAAACCAACAACGCGCGTTGACTGAAGTGGGTTGACCGCGCCTCAGCTCGAAACGACGTCGTTTCGGGGCTGAGCCGGCCAACCCTAAAACCCTCTTTCCCTTCTCCTCTTTCTTCCCTTCTTCTTCACTTTCGTTTTGTTTTCTGCCCGTTACTCCCCCACTCAGCCGCCGGCTGCAACGGCATTGTCCCCCCACTATCTTCTCTCTTTTTTCTTCTCCTCTCCATTCCGTCCTGCAACCCTCACGGTTCCTTTTTCTCTCTTTTCTTTTTCTTCCTTCCCGTCTTCTCTCCTTCCTCTCACAAAACCATCGCCGCCGCCATACATCCTCTCTTCTACTTTCTGTGTCGCTGTCGCTGGGACACGAAGCCGCCGCTACCACCACGAGTCGCAGAGGAGACTGGGACGAGGGTCGGCGTGTGCAGAATTGACGAGGCCACTAGTGAGTCGAGCCTTCGACTCCTCCGTGTCGGTGATTGTCCGGTTGTCCTCGGACCGCAAGCAGGAGGTGAGGGTAGGGTCTGTGTAGCCGGTGTGTCTTGGGTCTTGGTTGTGGTGCTCGGGTTGCTGCCATTCACGGGTCTTGAGTTTGGCAGTGGACGACATTTTCCGGTAAGCTTCTACTCACCCAGTTTTCTGTTTTCAATTGGGCGTTGATGCTTGTCATGTGAAAAAAAATAATAATAAGGACGAATTGGAATCCTGTGTGTGTATGGGATTGAGTTTTTGTGTGGTTGGGTGACTTTTTGGACGAGGGCAGTGGGTAGAGGCTGTTTCCGGCGGCATTGTGGAGGTCCCCGGCGAGTTGACCGGAATCCAGTGAACGCGCACTGTTCCGGCGAGGGCTCGGGAATTTTCCGGCGAAGGCTCGGGTTCTGCCCAACGGATAGATTGTCTCGTTTTACGAGTGTTAGACGGTAATTACCTATGTTTGTCTCGGTTATGCCATGTATTTAAATTTTGGAATTTATTTACCGAAATACATTTATTTATATATTTTTAGTGAATTGCGGTTTACCGAGAGCGGAGAGTTAGAGTGTGTGTGTGACCGGGAGAACTTACCGACACGTAGAGAATTTAGGCCGATTAACCTTGGGCTCGGGATGGCTTTAGGACGGTTTTAGGAAAAACCGAGCCCAAGCCCAATAATACCAATGTGAAGCTTAGAATGTTTTAAATGGACTTAAAGTTATGGACTTAGGACCTAATCACGGATAATTAAATTCACGGACATTAAGAACGGGCTCGAAGCCCAATTTCATAATCGGTAAATATGGACTTAAGGAAGTGGGCCTCGGCCCGGAATTTGTGATTAAGGATTTAGTGGGCTTTAGGCCCGAGAATTGTTAATGGATTAGACCGGTGAACCTTAGATCCCTAATCGTTGGAGTTATGAATGAGAAAATATCCTTTTGGATTTAGACCCGGAAATCTTGGGTTACTTGTTTGGAGCATATCATTAGTATACATACACATTTTTACTATTAAAATGGGTTTAGTGACTATATCATGTACCGGTATTCAGGCACGAGAGATACCCCGGGAGCTGTAGACTCGGATCGGGAAGAAGTCATAGTCTGCAGTTTTGAGGTGACATTACAAGTCTTTTTATATATGTTTTGTGAATGCATGTTGGTGTGGTGTGTTTGTTTACTTGCCTTGTTTGCTACATGCGATGATTTGGAATTGTATACCTGCTTATTCTCACATGCCTAATTTCTATATGAAACACTACCATGAAATATAACATGTAATATGCTTTGGTGATAGTGTGTAGTTATGGGCCGAAGGCCCGGTTGAAACAGGGACACATACAATTCACACATCCCTGAAAGACATAATGTATTTCAAAGGAAGTATCAAAAATATAATTAAAAATAAAATACTAAATTCTACTGTGTATCGGTTGGTAGCCCCGAGGGAGGGTTGGGTACCCTCGGGTCACATTATGCTGTTTAGCATGCCCAGGGGATGTAGGTGCACCCCTGGAAGACTTGCACCGGTTAGGTGTGTCTGAGTGCACCCTCAGGTAGCTAGCAGCCACTCGAGATTTATCAGTGGTTTTTGGCCTCAGAATCTACCCCTTCTGAGGTTCGACATTTGAGTTTCACACCCTGATCTGATCAGATGCGCTACCGAGACTTGACTCACAGTAGAGGGCCCATAATAATAAAAAAATAATAAATGTAACAATAAAATAATGCATTGAACCTAACTAATCTGAACAATAATACAATAAGATGTTTATGTGTTGGTGTGTGATTCTGATTTGCTTGTATGCTGTACTTGTGCTCGTGAGCTACTCACCCTACGAGCATGACTTCACTTTCATGTATATTTAGACTTTTAATGTTCACTGAGTAGGCGACTCACATAATCGCCACCGTTGTTTTTCAGACTTTAGTTAGTGTGCTGTCCCACTTATACTATCGACTCGGAGTTCAGATACAGACACTGCAACAGGTAGTTGTGCATCATCTCTCGGTGGGATCCATAGGGCCATATGCATGTTATTTCCTACCTTGATTTTTATTATTACTTTCACCTTCCGCTGCATGAGTAATAAATCGAGATGTCATAAATGTTTTACATTTATATCGGCGGTTTGCCGGAGTTTAATTTTGTGATATTATTTCGGCGTGATGCCGTGGTGGCTTACGACTTGATAAGCCGATTGATCTCGTTTGATTTTATGACATCTCGTTGTTAATAAATTTATATGGAAAATGTTTGTATGCTGAGGCATCGGTATTCATATCCCGGGTTTCAAGAGTATTTTGATTATTCTCTTTCATTTAAATATTTTATTTTATTAAATTGGGATACGGGCCTCCACAGTCTGGGCCAGGCCTAACCCTTGGGCCCAGTCCGAATTAAAAAAAAAAGAAAAGAATAAAATTTGAAAAAAAGAGAGAATAATAATAATAATTCTGGAAAATGGAATTTTAATAGTAATTATATTTTGGAAAAATATATGGTACACCATATGGGAAATAATTAATGAAACGCCCCGATCCGTATTTACCATACACAGTAAACACGTGCCGGAACTGTAACGACCTAACCAAACAAACCCAACATACAGTGTATAAAACATAAACTCTGGCTCAACAGCCCAAAATATAAACAACAATATGGCCCTACGGCCCAACATCAAAACATATCACCCGAACCCGGGATCATCTATATCATCATAATCGGCCCAAAGGCCCAACAATAGCAATATAATGCACAGTGGAAGACTTAATAACTCACAAAGACACTGTATGCGACACAGATGCAAACTATGGATCCGAGTCCTGTCCAATGGATAACGCCGCAGCCTGTCTGGAATGCATCAAACCTGTACCACAAATAACTCATCCTACGGGGTGAAAGCCCGCAGGTGAGGGGTGAGTCCGAAGTGCTCACCGACGAAGGATAAATAGAGATATGCAGGCAACTATAATACTTCAAAGAAGAAACACAGGCAATAGTCACAACCATACCAAAGACAATACCGTACACGACAGACAAACTCAAAGACTCGTCCCAAACATACCCAGATTTTATTATTATTCCAGTTTTATCTTTCCGGCCCCCGTCACGGATAAGCTAAGGTCGTACCAGGCTATCAACCTGTTTATGGTGCCAGATCAAAAAGAACCCGAGATCAACATCCCAATATCAAATCTCAGGGATCAACATCCCAATAACAATCTCAGGGATCAACATTCCAATCACAATCTCAGGGATCAACATCCCAATAATAATCTCAGGGATCAACATCCCAATCACAATCTCAGGGATCAACATCCCAATAACAATCTCAGGGATCAACATCCCAATCAAACCGGCATCAACATGCCCATCACAAGTAACCCAGATCATGGCCACCACAAAACAGTCACAAACCATCCGGTCGTACCTCTACTTACCACGTGAAAATAAAATCATCATCTCAAATCAACTTCGAATCTCCATTTCCTTTTTTCCAATTATCCATATCATAGTTTATTCCAACTATCCAATCACAACACTGTCTACCGACAACAATCACAATATCCATAACAGTCAAACAATTATCCAACTTCCTATTAGCTCAAGTTATGCAACAGACCAATCCATCTACAGTTTCATAACATCAATTACTCACAGTCCAACATCAATCACAACACAATATCCAAGAAACCAACAACAGTCAACACAACGGTTCAATCAAGCAAATCAATATCATAGCAACAACAACAACAACAACAATAACCATAGCAGCCAAATAACCAACACAGCTCCATATTATCAAATATCCAACAACAATACATATGACACCAATTATTCACAATTAACAGTTCATCACAGTATCCACACGACCAATAACACAGTCCAACAACAGCAACATCAATAACCAGAACAGTCAAATAACCGACAATGACCCTCTTAGCAGTTCATTCAAACAAGAAAACCCACAAAGTATTACAGGCACATATCAAGGGTTATCCATCCTCACCTTGGCCAATTTCTCAACTCTGAAGGTAATGACCGGTTCCAAGTCGGCTCCTCGGGAAACTGCTCGATACCAAACCTATACAACAAGGCAACATGCTCACATAAATGCACATAATCGGTTTACTATGATGCCAAAACTGCGAAATAACCCATCCCGGTTCATATCCTTTATTATCATATTTTACCGAATATAATTTCGGTACCATACTTTAATTAAAACTCTTTTCAAAATATTTTCTTAGATTAATTTTACTTTGTCTTCCAAAATAATAACAATATAATTTTCCTAGAAATTATATCATCTTTATGTATTTTTCCCGAAATTATTTCCATAAAATATATTAATTGCCAAAATATAATTACCAAATATTATTATCTTTAGAAAACCATATTTCCAGTAAAATTAATCATACAAACTTATTTTCCAAAAATAAATGCGAATTTACATATATACATATATATTTTCCCAATTATTCCCATATGCATAAATATTAGTTATTTTCCATATCTTATTTTTTCCAAGATTCCATAATATTCATATTTTTTTCCAAAATACTTCCATGATTTAATTTTCAAAACATTATCCATAAAAATATATTTATCAGATTTTATTTTTATCCCCATTTATTTATTATTATTATTATTTTATTTTTTTAAAACGAACTGGGCCTGAACAGTGCTGGCCCAACCCACTGCACAGGCCCATCTCAAGCCCCAAGCAGGAGCCCAAGATTAGGCCCGCATAGCAGGCCCAGCGCGCAGCACCCAGCCCACATCCTCAGCCCAACAGCCAAACCCAACTCAAGCCCATGACCAATCAAACCCAACCATAACCAAGCCCAACCTAGAACCCATATCCAACTCGGGTCAACCCGCGACCCACATCCGGGTCTGCTCACCTCGCTCAGCACGACGGCAGCGGCACGGCGACATGAGGCGACGGTCGGTGTGCAGGCGGGAGGGCATCGGAGGCGAGGCAACGGCGGCTGGCGCTGAACCGTAGGCGTCGTTGGTCGGTTGTTGTCCCGTCGGATCTGCTTCACGCGAGGATGGAGGCTCGGCGACGGTCATCCTTGCGGTTGCAGTGGCGAACGAGGAGAAGTGACAGGGAGGAGGTGGTGGTCGGGCTCGGTGGAGGTGGCGGCTAGCTTCGTCAGGCGGCGGCGTCGATCTGCAGGTTTGGTGAGAAGAGGTGGCGAGGCGACGAAAATGGGTGATTGTCGGGTATGGGTCTCACTGCGGCGTTGATTGCTGCGTGTGGCTCCGGCGGCAGCAGGGGAAAAAGGAGGAAGCAGGGGAGAGGAGGGGAGGAGCTGGCGAGCGAGGCGTCGATGGTGGCGGTGTGTGGTGGTTCTCGGGTGGTGGAGGAGAAAAAGGAGATGGTGGTGGCGGTGAAGGGTGGTGCACGGGTGGCGGCGGTGTGTGTTTTGTTTTGTATATTTCTTTTTTTTATTATTCCTTTTGCAGGTTTTGTGAGTTGCAGGTGTGGCAGGGGATGGATTGCAGAGGAAAGAACGGTTTGCAGAGAATGGGTTGCTTGTAGGCAGTGTTTCTTTTTTTTTTTTGTTTTTGCAGGTGATGGAGTGCAAGGACAGGAGAAGATTGAGTCACGGGTACACTATCAGCTCACAGGTACACATTGGGAGGTGGCTGCGTGACTCAATGATGCAGTCGTGTCCCGACCGGACCAGAAAATAACTGTATACCCCCCTTAGTTATTTTCCAGTGTGATTTTTCCGGAAATTCCGGGACCCGAAAAATACCAACTTGGTCCGTAAAATCCACGGAAAAATCTCGAGCGCCGGAAAAGACTCGGTTTCGAAAAACGACGCCCTATTTACCTTGAATTAATTACCCAAGATTAATTCATTCGGTAAATCACTATATAACGACTTTAACAGCCCCGGTAAAAATCCAAATTTTTACCCGGGCTGTTACAATTATTTTGGGAATATATCATGGTAAATAATAATCATGGAAATTTATGACTTAATTCTTCTGGAAATTGGTTAAATATTTCCTGTAAAGTAATGTAATTATAAAATGAATTTCCTTTGAAAAATTATTATAATAGTAATAATTTTAGAAAAGGGGTATACATACTATGGAAATGTTTTGAAAATAAATATGGTAGTGTATACATAATAATATCTCTTTGAAAAAAAATAAAATAATAATACTTGGTAATTATATTTTGGCAAGCATAATAAATTTTATGGAAATGATAACGTATAACCGAATGGGGGGTTTAATTCATAAGTTATGGCATCATAGCATACCTATTATGTGCATCTTATGTGTGCATTTATTATTTGTTATATAGGGGTCGATATGGAGCAGTTCCGGTAGAACCGGCTTTGGACCGATTGATGTTTCCAGAGTTAAGTAACAGGCCAAGGTGAGGTTAAGTAAATATTTATATACTGCCCGTGATATCAAGTTGCTGTTTGTTCACTGTATGTGATGTTTGCTGGTATTGGTTGTTGTGATAAGTATTGAATGTTGTTGATGTTGATGAAGTTCAATTATTCAGCCGCCAATTCCTATTCAGCCTGTGAACTACCTATTTCACTTGTGATTAACCAGAGATTTTGCTGCCTATAAAATTATTTTTCCTACCTTCCCAGAGCACATCATCGCCTTCACCACCTGCTTCTTCTCTTCTTCCCCAGCAAAACCATTTTCTGCAAATTCATTCCCCATAAACTAACCAGAAAAATAAGAAAAGAAAAAAAAAAGAGAAAAAAAAAACCCAAACAACACACACCAACACCCCTGCCACGTCACCACCCCCCCTTCCTTCCTTCTTCCTTCTTTTCTTTTCCACCGACCGCCACCGGCCGACCACCCTCTTGAACCGCCATCACCATTGAGCCAACGTTGCCACCAGCTCCTCCTTCTCTTTTCTCTCTCCTCTCGTCGGCCACCGCAACCCCCCCTGCACCGCCTTCTTTTCCTCCCCTCGCGTGTCGCGCGCCGCCTCGCTCCTCCTCGTCGCTGCAACCGACGCAGCAGCCGCCGCCGAGCACCACCAGCGGTCGCGCCCCTCCGTCGCGCTCCCTCGCAGCGTCCCGCCTCGCCCCGGTGCCACCTCCTCACGCCGTCCCGTCGTTGCAGGTGAGCAGACCCGGATGTGGGTCGCGGGTCGTGGGTGACCCGGTTCTGTGTTGATGGGTTTTGGATTGTTGGGCCGCGAGTGGTGGGCTGGGCGTGATGGGCTCGGGCTGTTGGTTGCTGGGCCTACTGCGTGGGTAGCGCCTGGGCTCTGTTTGGGGCCTGGGATGACTCATGTGGTAGGCTGGGCTTAGACACAGGCCCAGTCCAGAATTAAAAATAATAATAAAAAGAGAGAATTAAATCTGGGGAAAATAATGAAGAGGAAAAATTAATTTTGGAAAAAAATTATTATATGGTATATAGCATGTGGAAAGAAAATAATAATTTGTAGAAATAGTATTTTGGAAAGTACATACTTAAGAAATAATTATAGAAAGGGTATTATCAAAGTATAATACCGGAATAGTACCCGGGTATAGGAATAAGTATAGAAGGGTATTATGACATTTGAAATAAATGGTGAATGATGATAATAATGAAGATTTAATCCGGGAGAGTAACCGAGCCGAGTTTATATTTAATTTACGGTATACAGTATTAGCAAGGCATTTGCATACCATCTTATGTGTGCATATTATTTGATTGATATAGGAGTTGATAACGAGCAATTTGCTGAGGAACCGGACTTGGAACTTGCTGGACAATTCCATAATTGAATATCGGCTAAGGTGAGGATGGATAACCCTTGTTATGTTGCCTGTAATACTTTGTGTGCTTTGTTGTTCGATTGAACTGCTGAATTGTTGATTGTTGGTTGAGTATCTGCTGTGGATATTATTGTTGCTTTTGGACTGTGATATTGATTCTGTGGATAATATGCTGAGATTGATGTTGAACTATTGACTGTGGAAATGGAGGAAAAGAAATTGGAATATGAAATTGGAATGGATTTGAGATGTTGTTATAATTGTCATGTGGAAAGTAGTGGTACGACCCGATGGTTGAAAATTAATTTTGGGATGCTATGGTCGGTTACTTGGTTTGTTGGCTTTTTGCCTGTGGTTAGGGTATACCAAATACCCAGTGGCTCGGATATGCCAAATATCCGCAGTGGCTCGGATATGCAGAATATCTGTTTGGCTTTTTGCCTGTGGTTAGGGTATACCAAATACCCAGTGGCTCGAATATGCCGAATATCCGCAGTGGCTCAGATATGCCGAATATCTGGTTGGCATGTTGTTGCCTGAGGTCGGGGTATACCGAATACCCAGTGGTTTGGATATACCGAATATCCGGGTTTTGAGATGTGAATTGATTTTGACCTAGCATCCGGAATTAATTAATAACCAGGTACGACCCTAGCTTGTCCAGTGACGGGGGCCCGGAAGGTAAAATTGGTAATAATAATTAATATTCTTTTGGCCTTGGCTCAGTTATTGTGATATGTTGTTGCTTGTCTGTGATTGCTTTTAAGTATTACGGTTGCTTGCATATCACTGCTTATCCTTCGTCGGTGAGCACTTCGGACTCACCCCTCGCCTGCGGGGTTTCATCCCGTAGGTTAAGCTGTTTCCGCAGTTCAGGTACGACGTTCGATGGCTGCTGCTTTCTTCTCCACCTGACTCCGGATCCATACCACCGTTGCATGTGCATAAGTCTTCCGCTGCTATTCTATTGCTTATGATGCTGTACTACATTTTCGCTGCAGTGTGATATATATTGCTGTACTGCTGATTTCCTGTGATATGTATATTACTGATACTATCTGCTGCTGCTGAGAGCACTGTGTTTGGATTGAATAATGGTCCCCGAGTGTGGGTGACAGTTGTAATGATAGTTGCTATTGTATAATATTTGCACGTTGTACTGTCTGTTCTATCATTATGAATAGTTTCGGCACGTGTTTACTGTATTACGATAAATACGGGTCGGGGCGCTTCAATTTATGTAGGCAGACAAAGATAGAAAAGAACAAATAATTCTAAAAAACAAATTGCATAACTTATAAAAAATTAAAGAAAACATGATTGGTTTAGATTATTTATGAAGGGAGGGGAATATTAGATGTACTAATATTAATGTAAAGAAACATAATGATAGAAATTATTTTAGTAAAACCTAAATTTAAATACACGAAAGGAAGAAGAAGAAAGAGTAACACTAAAAGTTCTAAAATTCTAAAAAACCACCATGCCATTTGAAACTAAAATAATACTTAATCAAGAAACTAATAATATAATATATACTTTATATAACATAATTCATTCAAATAAAAATAAAAAAATATAAGAAATCTAATGCAAAATTTTAATGATTGAATGATGGGTAAATCGCATATATGGGGCCTGTACTATTGGAAAAGTACCATTTAGGGGTCTGTACTTTTATTTGGCCCTTTTAAAGGTCCAAACTATTGTTTATGATCCCGTTCAGGGGTTCGGGGCAGCCCGACGGCTGACGTGGACTGCCCGGCCTGTACGTGACTCAGGGTATTGAGGAGTTTAGGGCAGTATATAGAGAGAAAAAAAATATGAATTTACTTCTAAACTGAAGCAAATATAGATACATAACAGAGGAGAATAGATTCTTTGATTTAATTTCTGTCAAACAAAAAAAAAACAAAGGTTAAATTCTTGGACTGACTTGAGTGAAGAAAAACAAAAATGATGTTTTGAGATTGGGATAAAGGGGATCTATTTGGATAAAGGTTCAATATTTGAAGAATAATAACACACACAAAAAAGAAATAGGCTCACCCTATATAAGTAATTAGGGTATTGAGGAGTTTAAGGCAGTATATAGAGAGGAAAAAAATAAAAATTTACTTCTAAACTGAAGCAAATATAAATACATACCAGAGGAGAACAAATTCTTTGATTTAATTTCTGTCAAACAAAAAAAAAAAGCAAAGGTTAAATTCTTGGATTGACTTGAGTGAAAAAAAAAAACAAAAATGATGTTTTGAGATTGAGATGAAGGGGATCTATTTGGATAAAGGTTCAATACTCCAAAACAAAAGAAAAAAGAAAAGATAGGAAGACAGTTGGATGTCATTCTTTTACACAATTTTGCTCCATCTATTATGACTATTGCAAACAATGATGTAATGCATATGATGCAAAACTCGAATGTCTCTCCAGATTGAACTTTTTGAATGAAAGCTCTCGTCGATTCTCAAAAAAAAAAGGTAGTGTCATGTTTTTAAATTTAGTATAGATATATATTGATATATTTGATAATAATAATAATAATTAATTAGTGAAGAGTAATTGTGTCAATTTTAATTAATAAGGGGTAATGGAGTTAATTTGTCGGCTTTTCTGGAATTGGTGCTTTTATATAGTATATAGATTTACTACCCTAATCAATATTAATAATAATAACAATGAATGAATGACGTGTCGTCGTGTCGTGTCTTGTGTATAGGGTGGGATGAATAATATGTTGTCTCTTATAATAAATGGCTGAAAGTCATTGTTGATATACCTAGACTACAAATAATTGTATTGCTAGAACAAGTACTGGCAATGTTATATATCAAATATATCATTGGTGGAGACCCGATTTGTAGCTTTTGTTGGATCTGTCACATTATTAGAATCTTCATGGGGACCAAAACATTGGAAATTTCCTGTCTTGTTGAGTTAGACATCTGCTTCTTTCAGGAAACACACCGATCATGCACTTCAAGATAGAACCGAGCAGTTAATAGTCCAAATATGTCGCTGACACTTTTGCTTACATTTGCTGGGAGCTGAAGAATAGAGCAGCCATCAAGAGGAATACTAGGTAAACTTCTTTTGGATGTACCGTAGTAGATAATTAAGTCATTGCACTGGATATACTTAAGACGGAAAGGAGCATGAGCAGTAGGATTGCATTTCAAAAGGGTAAGATTGGAGATGACCTGCAAGGAAAGATATGGGAAAGTTGGAAGACTAAAACTATTGAAGGATTCACATGAATTGG
>JAKUCV010003706.1:3674-58312 GCA_028386065.3 Turnera subulata
AGCTCAAAACTCAAAAATCAAAATTTCAGCTCAAAACTCAAAAATGGCACCAATGGCGCCCCAATATCGCCCCAATGGCGCCCCAATTGGTGACCAATGGCCCAGTGAACCAATGCGTAAGAGCAATCTCCAAATGCACCAAGTCAAACGCTACCTAAGATGATTCCACAAATATGGGAATGATTTATAAAGATTTTTGGATGCCTTCCCCGGACATTTTGAGCTCATCTGAGGTGCTCTTCCATTTTTCCCGATTAACGGGATTTTATTTGTTCCAAAAATAAAAAGTCGGACTTCCACATCTCAGAAAAATCTGAAATATTTCAAGTAGTTGGACTGGATTTTTATTCGTGTGTGTATAAAATTTCAGCTCAAAACTCAAAAATCAAAATTTCACTTCAAAACTCAAAAATCGCACCAGTAACGCACCAATAGTGCCCCAATGGCACACCAATGACTCCCCGATCGCGCACCAATGGCCCAGTGAACCAATGCATAAGAGAGATCGCCAAATCCACCATGTCAAACGCTACCTAAGATGACTCCACAAATATGGGAATGATTTACAAGGATTTTTCGATGCCTTCCCCGGGCATTTTGAGCTCATCTGAGGTGCTTTTCCATTTTTCCGGATTTACGGGATTTTAATTGTTACAAAACTAAAAAGATGGACTTCCACATCTCAGAAAAATTTAAAAATTTTCAGGTAGTTGGACTGGATTTTTATTCCTGCCTGTGTAAAATTTCAGCTCAAAACTCAAAAATCGCACCAATAGCGCACCAATGCGCACCAACGGCGCCTTAATAGCGCACCAATGGCCCAGTGAACCAATGCATAAGAGAAATCTCCAAATCCACCATGTCAAATGCTACCTAAGATGATTTCACAAATATGGGGATGATTTATAAGGACTTTTAGATGCCTTCCCCGGACATTTTGAGCTCACCTAAGGTGCTTTTCTATTTTTCCCGATTTACGGGATTTTAACTGTTCCAAAAGTAAAACATCAGACTTCCACTTCTCAGAAAAACCTCAAATTTGGCAGGTAGTTGGATTGGATTGTATTGGTGTGTGTAAAAAGTTCAACTCAAAACTCAAAAATCAAAATTTCTGCTCGAAACTCAAAAATTGTCCCACTAGCGCACCAATGGCGCCCCAATGAGTAATCTCCAAATCCACCCTGTCAAATGCTACCTAAGATGATTTCAGAAATATTGGGATGATTTATAAGGAATTTTGGATGCCTTCCCCAGACATTTTGAGCTCATCTGAGGTGCTTTTCCATTTTTCCCGATTTACTGGATTTTAATTGTTCCAACAATAAAAAGTCGGACTTCCACATCTCAGAAAAATCATAGATTTTTCAAGTAGTTGGATTGGATTTTTATTCGTGTGTGTAAAAATTTCAGCTCAAAAACTCAAAAATCAAAATTTCAGCTCAAAAGTAAAAAATCGCACCAATTGCGCCCCAATTGGTGACCAATGGCCCAGTGAACCAATGTGTAAGGGCAATCTCCAAATCCACCATGTCAAACGCTAATTAAGATGATTCCACAAATATGGTGATGATTTTTAAGAATTTTTTTATGCCTTCCCCGGACATTTTGAGCTCGTCTTTGGTTCTTTTCCATTTTTCCCCGATTTACTGGATTTTAATTGTTCGAAAAATAAAAAGTTTGACTTCCACTTCTCAGAAAAAATCTGAAATTTTGCAGGTAGTTGGACTGGATTTTTATTGGTGTGTGAACAAAATTTCCGCTCAAAACTCAAAAATCAAAATTTCAGCTCAAAACACAAAAATCGCACCATTGGCGCACCAATGGCCTGGTGAACCAATGCATAAGAGAAATCTGCATATCCACAATGTGAAACGCTGCCTAAGATGATTTCACAAATACGGCAATGATTTATAAGGATTTTTGAATGCCTTCCCCGGACATTTTGAGCTCATCTGAGGTGCTTTTCCATTTTTCCCGATTTACGGGATATTAATTGTTCCAAAAATAAAAAGTCAAACTTCCACTTCTCAGAAAAATCTGAAATTTTGCAGGAAGTTGGACTGGATTTTTATTGGGGTGTGTACAAAATTTCAGCTCAAAACTCAAAAATTGCACCAATGGCTCACCAATAGCGCCCCAATGGTGCCCCAAGAGCCCAATGGCCCAGTGAACCAATGCATTAGAGCAACCTCCAATTCCACCATGTCAAATGCTACCTAAGATGATTCCAGAAATATGGGGATGATTTATAAGGATTTTTGGATGCCTTCCCCGGACATTTTGAGCTCATCTGAGGTGCTTTTCCATTTTTCCTGATTTACGGGATTTTAATTGTTCCAAAAATTAAAAGTCGGACTTCCACTTCTCAGAAAAATCTGAAATTTTGCAGGTAGATGGATTGAATTTTTTTTGGTGTGTGTACAATATTTCAGCTCAAAACTCAAAAATGGCACCAATGGCGCCCCAATATCGCCCCAATGGCGCCCCAATTGGTGACCAATGGCCCAGTGAACCAATGCATAAGAGCAATCTCCAAATGCACCAAGTCAAATGCTACCTAAGATGATTCCACAAATATGGGAATGATTTATAAAGATTTTTGGATGCCTTCCCCGGACATTTTGAGCTCATCTGAGGTGCTCTTCCATTTTTCCCGATTAACGGGATTTTATTTGTTCCAAAAATAAAAAGTCGGACCTCCACATCTCAGAAAAATCTGAAATATTTCAAGTAGTTGGACTGGATTTTTATTCGTGTGTGTATAAAATTTCAGCTCAAAACTCAAAAATCAAAATTTCACCTCAAAACTCAAAAATCGCACCAGTAACGCACCAATAGTGCCCCAATGGCACACCAATGACTCCCCGATCGCGCACCAATGGCCCAGTGAACCAATGCATAAGAGAGATCGCCAAATCCACTATGTCAAACGCTACCTAAGATGACTCCACAAATATGGGAATGATTTACAAGGATTTTTCGATGCCTTCCCCGGGCATTTTGAGCTCATCTGAGGTGCTTTTCCATTTTTCCCGATTTACGGGATTTTAATTGTTCCAAAAATAAAATGTCGGACTTCCACATCTCAGAAAAAACTGAAATTTTGTAGGTAGTTGGATTGGATTTTTATTCGTGTGTGCTAAAATTTCAGCTCAAAACTTAAAAATCAAAATTTCAGCTCAAAACTCAAAAATCGCACTAATGGCGCACCAATGGCGCCCCATTAGCGCACCAATGGCGCACCAATGGCGCCCCATTAGCGCACCAATGGCGCCCCATTAGGTGACCAATGACCTAGTGAACCAATGCGTAAGAGCATTCTACAAATCCACCATGTCAAATGCTATTCAAGATGATTCCACAAATATGGGGATGATTTATAAGGATTTTTGGATGCCTTCCCCGGAGATTTTGAGCTCTTCTGAGGTGCTTTTCCATTTTTCCCAATTTGTGGGATTTTAATTGTTCCAAAAATAAAAAATCGGACTTCCACTTTATAGAGAAATCTAAAATTTTTCAGGTAGTTGGATTGGATTTTTATTCATGTGTATAAAATTATAGCTCAAAACTAAAAAAATCAAAATTTCAGCTCAAAACTCAAAAATCGCACCAGTAGCGCCCCAATAGCGCACCATTGGCGCACCAACGGCGCCCCAATAGGGCACCAATGGCCCAGTGAACCAATGCGTAAGAGCAATCTCCAAATCCACCATGTGAAATGCTACCTAAGATGATTTCACAAATATGGGGATGATTTATAAGGATTATTGGATGCCTTCCCCGGACATTTTGAGCTCATCTAAGGTGCTTTTCTATTTTTCCCGATTTACGGGATTTTAATTGTTCCAAAAATAAAACGTCGGACATCCACATCTAAGAAAAATCTGAAATTTATCTGGTAGTTGGATTGGATTTTTATTGGTGTGTGTAAAAAGTTCAGCTCAATACTTAAAAATCAAAATTTCAGCTCAAACGTCAAAAATCGTCCCAATAGCGCACCAATTGCGCCCCAATGAGGAATCTCCAAATCCACCATGTAAAATGCTACCTAAGATGATTCCAGAAGTATGGGGATGATTTATAAGGATTTTTGGATGCCTTCCCCGGACATTTTGAGCTCATCTGAGGTGCTTTTCCATTTTTCCCGATTTACGAAATTTTAATTGTTCGTAAAATAAAAAGTCGGGCTTCCACTTCTCAAAAAAATCTTAAATTTTGCAGGCAGTTGGATTGTATTTTTATTGGTGTGTGCACAAAATTTATGCTCAAAACTCAAAAATCAAAATTTCAGCTCCAAACACAAAAATGGCACCAATGGCGCACCAATGACGCCCCCATCGCGCACCAATGGCCCAGTGAACCAATGCATAGGAGCGATCTCCAAATTCACCATGTCAAATGCTACCTATGATGATTCCGCAAATATGGGGATGACTTATAAGAATTTTTGGATGCATCCCCGAACATTTTGAGGTCATCTGAGGTGCTTTTCCATTTTTCCTTATTTAAGGGATTTTAATTATTCCATAAATAAAAAGTCGGACTTCCACACCTCAGAAAAATTTGAAATTTTTCAGGTAGTTGGATTGGATTTTTACAAGTGTGTGCATAAAATTTCAGCACAAACTCAAAAATCAAAATTTCAGCACAAAACTAAAAAATGGCACCAATGACGCACCGATCGCGCAATGTATAAGAGCAATCTCCAAATCCACTATGTCAAATGCTACCTAAGATGATTCCATAAATATGGGGATGATTTATAAGGATTTTTGGATGCCTTCCTCGGACATTTTGAACTCATCTGAGCTGCTTTTCCATTTTTCCCGATTTACGTGATTTTAATTGTTCCAAAAATAAAAAAGTCGGACTTCCACATCTCAGAAAAATTTGAAATTTTGCAGGTAGTTGGATTGGATTTTTATTCGTGTGTGTAAAAATTTCAGCTCCTAACTAAAAAATCAAAATTTCAACTCAAAACTAAAAAATCGCACCAATGGCGCCCCAATTGGTGACCAATGGCCCAGTGAACCAATGCGTAAGAGAAATCTCCAATTCCAACTTGTCAAATGCTACCTAAGATGAATCCAACTATCGGGACGATTTATATGGATTTTTGGATGCCTTCCCTTGACATTTTGAGCTCATCTGAGGTGCTTTTCCATTTTTCCCGCTATACGTGATTTTAGTTGTTCCAAAAATTAAAAGTCGGACTTCCACTTCTTAGAAAAAATCTGAAATTGTGCAGGTAGTTGGATTGGATTTTTATTCTTTTGTGTATAAAGTTTCAGGTTAAAACTCAAAAATCAAACCAATAGCGCACCATTGGCCCAGTGAACAAATGCATAAGAGCAATCTCCAAATCCACCATGTCAAATGCTACCTAAAACGATTTCACAAATATGGGAATGATTTATAAGGATTTTTGGATGCCTTCCCCGGACATTTTGAGCTCTTCTGAGGTGCTTTTCCATTTTTCCCGATTTACGGGATTTTAATTGTTCCAAAAATAAAACGTCGGACTTCCACATCTCAGAAAAATCTGAAATTTGGCAGGTAGTTGGTTTGATTTTTACTGGTGTGTGCATAAAATTTCAGCTCAAAACTCAAAAATCAAAATTTCAGCTCAAAACTCAAAAATCGCACCAATGGCGCCCTAGTAGCGCCCCATTGGCGCACCAATGGCGCCCCAGTTGCGCCCCAATGGCGCACCAATGGCGCCCCAATAGTGCACCAATGGCCTAGTGAACCAATGCATAGGAGCAATCTCCAAATCCACCATGTCAAATACTGCCTGTGAGGATCCCACAAATATGGGAATGATTTATAAGGAATTTTGGATGCCTCCCCCTAACATTTTGAGCTCATCTGAGGTGCTTTTCCATTTTTTCCCAATTTATGGGATTTTAGTTGTTCCAAAAATAATAAATCGGACTTCCACATCTCAGAAAAATTTTCCACACCAAATGCCATGTCAATGGTAAAGCATGTAGTATAATCATCAACAGTGGGAGTTGTGCGAATGTAGCCAGCACCTTGATGGTGGAGAAATTGGGATTAGTAGTGTCGAAGCATCCTCACCCATATAAGCTGCAGTGGTTGAATGACATGGGTGAGATAAAGGTGACGAAACAGGTTCTTGTTGCTATCACCATTGGTAATTATACTGACAAGATACTGTGTGATGTTATTCCTATGCATGCTTGTCACATTTTACTTGGTAGACCATGGCAGTATGACAGGCATGTATGGCATGATGGCTACAAAAATCGATACTCCTTCACCATGGGTGAGCAAAAATTCGTGTTAGCACCATTGTCTCCACAACAAGTGTATTATGATCAGAAGCACTTGGAAAAGAGTGTTGAGGCAATGAGGCAAGAAAAGGCAGCCAAGCTGCAAAACAATGGTGAGCAAGAGAGGATAGCCGAGGGCTATGCAAAAGGAGAGGGTGTGCAAAATTTTGAGAACCTTGAAAAAGGAGAGCTGAAACAAAAAGAAAAACAAAGGAGTGAAGTCGACACTGAGGGAGAGAAAAGGAGAGCCAATGTCAACTTGGAGAGAAAAAAAGAGGGGAAAAAGAAACATAGCTTCTATGCAAATGTGAGGGATTTTGGAGTAGCTTGTGCGAGAAGGAAGGATATTTTGGTGCTCTTGTACAAGGGCGCTTATTTTTCTGACACTGACCTTAATCCCGATATTCCTAGTTCTGTTGTTTCTGTTTTGTAGGATTTTAGGGATGTGTTTCCAGAGGAACTGCCAAAGGAATTGCCGCCTATTCGGGGCATAGAACACCAAATTGATTTTGTTCCTAGAGCACAAATCCCAAATCGGCCAGCATATAGGGCCAACCCCGAGGAGACCAAAGAAATTCAAAAGCAAGTTGACGAGTTGCTTGCAAAGGGGTTGGTGCGAGAGAGTTTGAGTCCATGTGCAGTACCAGTGATTCTAGTGCCAAAGAAGGATGGCACGTGGGGTAAGTGTGTTGATTGTCGCGCAATCAATAAAATAACAGTTAAGTATCGCCATCCTATCCCTCGACTTGATGATATGCTTGATGAATTACATAGTGCATGCATATTTACTAAGATTGATCTCATGAGTGGTTACCATCAAATTCGCATGAAAGTAGGTGATGAGTGGAAAACAGCATTAAAAACTAAATATGGATTGTATGAATGGTTGGTAATGCCGTTTGGTTTGACTAATGCGCCTAGCACAATTATGCGATTGATGAATCATGTATTGAGAGCCTTCATAGGAAAATTCGTGGTTGTGTACTTTGATGACATACTTATCTATAGCAGTAATGAACATGAGCATATTGAACACCTTAGATTAGTATTGGAGGCTCATAGGGCTGAAAAACTTTTTGCTAAGTCAAAAAAGTATACATTCTGCATGGATAGCGTTGTTTTTCTTGGTTATGTTGTGAGTTCCAGGGGAATCGAAGTCGACCAAGAGAAGGTACAAGCCGTAAGGGAGTGGCAAACTCCTACAACAGTCTCACAGGTAAGGTCTTTTCACGGGCTTGCTAGCTTTTACAGAAGGTTTGTGAAAGATTTTAGCACAATTGCTGCACCTTTGAATGGGATTGTTAAGAAAAAAATTGTGTTTAAATGGAGACGGAGCAAGAGGATGCATTTAATACTTTGAAGGATAAATTATGTACTGCTCCTATTCTTAAATTGCCTGATTTTAACTCAACCTTTGAGGTTGAATATGATGCCTCTGGTATAGGCATATGTTAGGATATGTATTACTATCTGAAAAGGATCGTCTTAGATACCTGTTATTGTTCTAGTCTAATCTGATAGATACTACACAACTGTATTATACCTATTAATAGAGAGTATACGGCTGCAGTAAGTTTCACTGAGCCTTTCATTCACTCTTACCTACTGCAACTTGATTCTTTACATGGTAGCGGAGCCACACCGCATAATTGCATCATGTCGATCGATCCAAAAACACCACAATCAAAAAATTCTGGGGTAGACACTTCTTCTTCTTCGCAAGTGGTCACCATACATCCACATACTGATGCTTTCCAAAGCCTGAGCAATTCTCGGCACTTTGTTTCTGTGCAACTCACAGATACAAATTATGTCTTCTGGAGAGCCCAAGTTTAGCCATTCTTGATGGACCAAGGTCTGTTTGGTTATGTCGACGGGACTTTCCCTTGTCCGTCCCTGTATGTTGCTACTGCAGATGGTTCAGTCCAAGTCAATCCGTTGTATTCCAAATGGATTCAGCAGGATCAAGCAATTGTGAGTATGCTTATGTCTTCTCTCACAATTGGTGTCTTCCCCACTGTCATGAACAAGAATACATCTAAGGAGTTCTAGGATGCTTTGTCTTCGTCTCTTGCATCCCCAAATACTACTCGAATAATTGCTATTCGACAGGAACTGCAACGTCTTGAACAGGAGCCAACCGAACCTGTTGCACGGTTCATGAATCGTGCCAAACGTCTTGTTGATGAACACACTACTGCAGGGAAGCCTCTTTTTGTTGAGGATTTTAATATACAAGTGTTTCAGGGCTTGCGCCCCGATATGAAATCCTTTGCTTCTAACCTTTCGGCTCGCTTTGAGCCTCTCCCTTTCTCTGAGTTGTTGAGTTTATTGCAGAATTTTGAGTTTATCAATGGTGACTCAATGAAGATGATGACTCATGATGGGCCTTCTAAATTTGGTGCCGGGTCTTCTCGAGAGAACTGTGTTTCCCCCTCTGCTCATATTGTGCAGCAAAAGTCTTTTCCACCTCCACAGGGTCGTGGCTGGTCTCAGAACCGTGGGCATGGAAATAGGGGCCGTGGCAAGCCATCTGGAGATAACCGCAACTCCTGGTCGTGCAACTCGAATCGCCCTTGGTGTCAATGGTGTAATCGTAATGGTCTTACTGTCCATACTTGTTTTGATCTCCAACGCAACCCTCCTTCTCAGCAGCCCACTGCCAATGTCGTGAGTGCCCAGGCTTATGATCCCAATGTTTGGTATCCCGATACTGGTGCTAGTCACCACTTTACTTCTGATCAAGGTTCTTTGTCTCAATATGATGATTACACTAGCCCTGATGCCTTGCAAGTTGGGAATGGCCAACATCTCCCAATATCTGGTACTGGTAATCTCACTATACCTTCTTCCTCTAAGCCATTACAACTCACAAATATACTACATGTCCCACGTATCACCAAGTCCTTACTCTCTGTTCGTCAGTTTGCTCTTGACAATAACGTTTTCTTTGAGTTTCACTCTGATTGTTTCTTTGTTAAGGACAAACACACCAAGAAAATCCTGCTTACCGGACCGAGTAGCGAGGGACTCTACACCTTGTCTCCTACGTCTTCCTCTCCTGTTGCTTTCACAGTCCGTGTCTCGCCTCTTGTCTGGCATCGTTGTCTCGGTCACCCTCACAAGTTGGTTCTCCAGCATCTCTTACAGCATTCCTCTCTGTTGGTTCGTCCAAATAAGGGTGATTCTCATCCATATTTAGCGTGTCCCTTAGGAAAGTCCACTCGTTTGTCTCTGGCAGCTAGTCCACATTGTTCTAAGAAGCCTCTTGAATTGATTTTTAGTGATGTATGGGGACCTTCCCCAACTATGAGTTGTGACTCTCATCGGTACTATGTTCTCTTTCAAGATGATTATAGTAAATTCTGTTGGCTTTTTCCTCTTAAACTTAAATCTGATGTCTTTCATATTTTTCAGTTGTTTCAAAAACAAGTTGAGAAGCAATTTGAGACAAAAATAAAGAGTGTCCAAACGGATTGGGGGGGGGGGGAGTTTCGCAAACTAAATGCTTATTTTCACAACATAGGAATTAATCACAAGGTTATGTGTCCCCATACTCATGAGCAAAAGGGGTCCATAGAGAGGAAACATCGGCATATTGTCGAAACTAGATTGACCTTGATGCCTGATGCCAAAATCCCACCTCGCTATTGGCATTTTGCATTTGAGACTGCGGCATACCTCATTAATCGCATGCCTACTCCTATCTTGCGTCATGTTTCTCCCTTTGAAAAGCTTTTTCACCACAAACCTGATTATCCCATCCTCAAAGTTTTTGGTTGTTTGTGTTTTCCTCATCTGCGACCATATAATGCTCACAAAACAGATTTTCGACCCAAACCTTGTGTGTTTCTTGGTTATAGCCCAGCCCACCAAGGGTATAGATGTCTTGATCATGTCACCAAATGTATTTATGTGGCAAGGCAAGTACGTTTCTTTGAGGATATATTCCCTTTTGAAAAGCTCATATCTCCTAGTGTCCCGTCTCCTGTAAGTCACGATACTAGGGTTACTCTCCCTCTCACAGTTCTTTATCCTTCTAATTCGGATGAGAACCATGTTGTGTCTTCCTCCATCACTTCATCTTTATCACCACTTCCTCACGCGTCTTCTGGTCCCTCTTTTCCAAAGGAGTCTGTCTTGCGTCAGTCCTCTTCTCATACTTCGTCTCCACCAATGTCCTCTCCCTCTAGTCCTTTACTCTTGTCACGCTACTCGGCCTCGCAGTAGGAACCCCTCTCCAATTCACCTTCTTTAACCGACAGCCTCCATTCCCCCTCCCCTTCACCACAGCCTCGTCAGACTACACATCCCATGTCTCTGCGACCTAGACCTAAACAAACACAGTTTTTCTCCCCTTCCAATTACCTTGCTCATTGCAGTGAATTACCAACCACCGAACCTTCATCTTTTACAGCAGCCTCTAAACATGCTGTCTGGCGAGAGGCGATGTTAGAAGAAATAAATTCCTTGATCAAGAATAAAACGTGGAGTCTGGTCCCATGTCGTGAACACATGAATATTGTGGGGCATAAGTGGGTGTAAGCGAGCTAATGGATCAATAGAAGGATACAAAGCGAGGTTGGTGGCCAAAGGGTTTCATCAGAGAGAGAGCATCGATTTTTTAGAAACCTTTAGTCCGGTAGTTAAACCTACCGCAATTCGCCTTGCTCTTAGCTATGCCTTGTCTCAAGAGTGTTGGTCAAACAACTGGATGTTCGCAATGCTTTCCTTAATGGTGTTTTACAGGAGGAGGTCTACATGACCCAGCCACAGGGGTTTGTTGATCCTGATCGTCCTACTCATGTATGTCGTCTACACAAATTGTTGTATGGTCTCAAGCAGGCACCTCGGGCGTGGTATGCTCGTCTAAGCTCCTATCTGGTCTTCCGCGGTTTTACTGTTTCCAGGTCTGATCCTTCCTTGCTCATCTACCGTCACCAGGCTAAGATTGTGTATATTCTGATTTATGTTGACGATATTTTTTTCACTGGCAATGACCCTCGGTTTGTTCACACTCTTGTTCATACACTGGGCACTGAATTCTCTTTACGTGACCTTGGCAAAGTTAATTATTTTCTTAGGGTTGGGGTTCAACATTTTCCGGATGGTATGCTGCTCACCCAGAAGAAATATGTCACTGATTTGCTTACAAAAGAAGGAATGTGGGACTACAAACCTTCCCTTACACCCGCGCCAACAAGTCAAAAGCTGCGGCAAGGTGGCAGTAAATTGATGGCTGATCCTACCCTCTATCGTCAGGTAGTTGGTTCACTCCAATATCTTGCCATTATACGTCCCGATATTGTTTTTGCAGTGGGCAAGGTCAGCCAATTTTTACATCAGCGCACAGAGGACCATTATACCGCTGTCAAGCGCATTCTTCGTATTTGAAGCATACTCCAACCCTTGGTCTGCGTTTGTATCGCGAACCTACACAGGTTTTGCTGGTGTTTACTAATGCTGATTGGGGCGGGAACCTCGTTGACCGGCGGTCCACAGCTGGGTATCTTGTCTATATTGGTCGAAATCTTGTCTCTTGGGCGTCCAGGAAGCAGAAGACGGTTGCTCGGTCCTCTACCAAGGCTGAAGATAAAGCCTTCGCGGATGGGGCAGCTGATTTACTATCACTTTGTTTGGGAACAGGTCCAAGCAAAGAAGCTACAGGTTCTGTTTGTTCCCAGTGAGGATCAACTCGTCGATTTGCTCACAAAACCGCTCAATAGCAAAAGATTTATCGAACTTCGTAGCAAACTAAACCTGACTTCCAGCCCAGTTTAGTTTGAGGGGGGATGTTAGGATATGTTTTATTATCTGATAAGGATCATCTTAGATACCTGTTATTGTTCTGATATTGTTTATCCCTTATCACACTTGTGATAAGCCTCTTGTATTCTAGTCTAATATGATAGATACTACACAACTGTATTATACCTATTAATAGAGAGTATACGGCTGCAGTAAGTTTCACTGAGCCTTCATTCACTCTTACCTACTGCAACTTGATTCTTTACAGCATAGGTGTTGTTCTTTTGCAGGAAAGGAGGCCAATCGCTTATTTTAGCGAAAAGTACAGCTGAACTATTCGACATATGATAAAGAGTTGTATGCACTTGTGCGGGAGTTGCAAACGTGGCAGCATTACCTATGGCCCAAGGAGTTCGTGATCCACACAGATCATGAAAGTTTGAAGCATCTAAAGGGCCAAGGTAAACTGAACAAGAGACATGCTAAATGGCTCGAATTCATTGAGACATTTCCCTATGTGGTGAAATACAAGCAAGGTATGGATAATGTCCTCGCCGATGTATTATCACAGAGGTATGCTTTTATTACTTCTCTTAGTTCAAAATTGATGGGATTTGAGCATATTAAGGACTTGTACAAATCTGATCATGATTTTGCTTCTATCTATAATGCTTGTGAACATGCTGGGTTTGGTAAGTTTTACATTGATGAAGGATATTTGTTTAAGGAACGTAGACTTTGCATTCCAGCTTGTTCAATGAGAGAATTGCTTGTTAGGGAGTCTCATGATGGAAGCTTAATGGGACATTTTGGTGTTGCTAAAACACTTGACATCTTGCATGAGAATTTTTATTGGCCATATATGAAGAAAGAAGTTGAGCGAGTTTGTGCAGGTTGTGTTCCATGTAGGCAGGTGAAATCAAAAGTGCAACCTCATGGGTTGTACACGGCACTGCCTGTTCCGGATAGCCCTTGGACTGATTTGTCTATGGATTTTGTTATTGGATTACCTCTGACCAAGCGGGGACATGAGAGTGTATTTGTTGTTGTTGACAGGTTTTAGCAAAATGGCGCATTTTATTGCTTGTCATAAAACAGATGATGCATCTCATGTTGCTGATTTATTCTTTAGGGAAGTTGTGCAATTGCATGGCCTTCCTAAAACCATTGTTTCAGACAGGGATTCTAAGTTTCTCAGTCACTTCTGGCGCATGTTATGGGGTAAGTTGGGGACCAAGTTGTTGTTCTCTACGACTTGTCATCCTCAAACGGATGGACAGACTAAAGTAGTAAACAGAACTTTGGGATCTCTGTTGCGTGCTGTTGTGGGTAAAAACTTGAAAACTTGGGGAGAATGTTTGCCTTTGGTCAAGTTTGCTTATAATAGAAGCATACATTCTTCTACGGGTTATTCACTTTTTGAAATTGTCTATGGTTATAACCCACTAACCCCTTTGGATTTGTTGCCTTTACCTATTAATGAGCTTGTGAGTGCAGATGGGCAGCAAAAAGCAAAGTTAGTGCAGTCTATTCATGAGAAAGCTCAACAGCATATTGAGACAAAGAACAAGAAGTATGCTCAAACAGCTAATCAAGGGCGCAAACTTGTACGGTTTGAGCCTGGCGATTGGGTTTGGGTACACTTTCGGAAGGAGAGGTTTCCTAAGCAAAGGAAATCTAAGCTGGATCCACGTGGTGATGGACCAATTCAAGTTCTGGAACGCATTGGCGACAATGCTTACAAGATTGATCTGCCAGGTGAATATGGTGTTAGTGCCACATTCAATGTTTCTGACCTTACTTCCTTTGTCAATGCAGGTACAGATTCGAGGGTGAATCCTTTTCAGCAGGGGGGAATGATGCGGACATGGATGCGGACACTCAAGGAGCAGCTGGCGAGTTGGTGTTGCCCACGGGTCCAATTACACGGGCTCGATCCAAGAAGATCAAAGATCAATTGCAAAGACAAGTTCAAGCATTACTCAATCTCAAGTTGCATGAAGATCGAGTAGTCAAGATGGGAGAAGAGCTTATGAAGAAACCCACGTGCATCACTGTGTGGGAAAGAATAGAAGAGGCCTAGATGCAGTCGACCTCATTGGGCCACACTTGGGCCATATCGACATATCAGTAGTTTTCTTATTAGGGTTTGCCAAATTTTTATAATTAAATATTTTTATAATTTCGGCATGGGTTTTATTTATTTTATTATGTTGGGTCAAGTCCATTATTAATTAGTTGATTAATATGGGCTAAAGTTATTTGGATTTTTAATTGGAAGGTTTTTAATTAGTGTCCAAGTTATGTGGGCTCAATTAAAATCCTAGTCCATCTAGTAATAGGAGAGGCGGCAACTAGGGTAAAGTTTTGAGGAGGTGCCGACTTGTGTGAGGAGGTGGCCGACCTAAGGGTGCTGTGATTTCCTATAAACAGAGTCTTTAGGGTTCATTGTTAAACAGATTATTTGAGAAATAAAAAGTTCAGAAAAACTTGAATAATCTCACATCAAGAGAGGAGTCTCTTTGCTTGTTTTTATTTTAGGGATTTTGCTAACAATTGCAGGTAGTGATAGTTGCTATTGTGAATCATATTCCTTTGTGCTTTTGTTTCTTTGTTGTCTAGCACCGAGAGAATAGGAGGTGGAGGAGCTATCGCGTCCATCTATTGCCTAGCACGGATTGTTAGGAGGTGAAGAACAACGGTGCATAAAGTGTGCATGATTGGTGGTGATTTGAGATCAGGACAATCTTAGATATGAAGGTGCTTCTAGAGCCAGCTAGGTGTGTTGTCGTATCACCTTCCCCGGACATTTTGAGCTGATTTGAGGTGCTTTTCCATTTTTCCCGATTTACGGGATTTTAATTGTTCCAAAAAAAAAAGTCGGGCTTCCACATCTCAGAAAAAATTTAAAATTTTGCAGGTAGTTGGATTGGATTTTTATTGGTATGTGTAAAAATTTCAGCTCAAAACTCAAAAATTAAAATTTCAGCTCAAAACTCAAAAATCGCACCAACGACGCAACAATGGCGCACCAATGACGCCCCTATCGCGCACCAATGGCCCAATGAACCAATGCAAAAGAGCAATCTCCAAATCCACCAAATCAAATGCTACCTAAGAGGATTTCACAAATATGGGGATGATTTATAAGGATTTTTGGATACCTTCCCCTGACATTTTGAGCTCATCTAAGGTGCTTTTCCATTTTTCCCGATTTACGGGATTTTAATTGTTCCAAAAATAAAAAGATGGACTTCCACTTCTCAGAAAAATCTGAAATTTTGCAGGTAGTTGGATTGGATTTTTATTGGTGGGTGTACAAAATTTCAGCTCAAAACTCAAAAATGGCACCAATGACGCCCCTACCGCGCACCAATGGCCCAGTGAACCAATGCATAAGAGCAATCTCCAAATCCACCATGTAAAATGCTACCTAAGATGATTCCAGAAATATGGGGATGATTTATAAAGATTTTTGGAGGCCTTCCCCAGACATTTTGAGCTCATCTGAGGTGCTTTTCCATTTTTCCCGATTAATGGGTTTTTAATTGTTCAAAAAATAAAAACTCGGACTTCAACTTCTCAGAAAAAACTGAAATTTTGCAGGTAGTTGGATTGGATTTTTATTCGCGTTTGTACAAAATTTCAGTTCAAAACTCAAAAATAAAAATTTCAGCTCAAAACACAAAAATCGCACCAATAGCGCACCAATGGCGCAACAATAACGCACCAATGGCCCAGTGAACCAGTGCATAAGAGCAAGCTCCATATCCACCATGTCAAATGCTACCTAAGATGATTTCATAAATATGGGGACGATTCATACGGATTTATGGATTCCTTCCCTGGACATTTTGAGCTCATCTGAGGTGCTTTTCCATTTTTCCCGATTTACGGGGATTTTAATTGTTCCAAAAATAAAAAGTCGGACTTCCACATCTCAGAAAAATTTGAAATTTTGCAGGTAGTTTGATTGGATTTTTATTGTTGTGTGTACAAAATTTCAGCTCAAAACTCAGAAATCAAAATTTCAGCTCAAAACTCAAAAATCGCACCAATGGCGCCCCAATGTGTTACGCTTTGGGATTTTGAGGCAAACAAAGTCCTAGTGTGAGTCAAATCCGTGTGCAACTTGGATTGTTGGTAAGGGGCTTGTTATTTAATCAAATTAGTCACTTAATTATGTAACGGGCTTGTGTCATTGTGGGCTTGGACTTGACTAATCCTTGTCCATAAGGAATAGGAGTAGGGGATAAGAATCCTAGTGTGAGTGGGTTTTCTAAGGATTATTTGGAGAGCACTCAAGTGTTATTATACATAACATGAGAGGGGAGGCGTTGGGCTGTAGTGTGTTGTTGTATTCTTTTGAGCAATAATACTACGGAGATTTTTCCCAATTCCTGTGTTTTACTATTTTGTTTGCTTAGGCTAATCTAGGTATCGTTTCGAACCTAGAGCCGCACGAACATTTGGTGCTCTTCCGCTGCACCATCTTGTATCCATGACAAGTGGTAGCGGAGCGTTCGACTCTGTTCGTGGAAGATTTCTGGGGCTGCTCGGCGCGCTGGTGGGTGTGCCTTCGTCGCTGGAGGGTGTGCCTTTGTCGCTGGTGGGTGCGCCTTTGACAGACCTTGGGTGCGCTTTCTGGGCGCGCCTTCGACTGCTGCTGGTGTGTATACAAAATTTCTGCTCAAAACTCAAAAATTGCACCAATGGCGCCCAAATAGCGCACCATTGGCATCCCAACGGCGCACCAATGGTGCCCCAATAGCAGACCAATCGTCCCAATAGCGCACCAATGAGCAATCTCCAAATCCACCATGCCAAATTCTACCAAAGAAGAATCCACAAATATGGGGACGATTTACAAGGATTTTTGGAGGCCTTCCCCGGACATTTTGAGCTCATCTGAGGTGCTTTTCTATTTTTCCCGATTTACGGGATTTAAATTGTTATAAAAATAAAAACTCGGACTTCCACACCTCAAACAAATTTGAAATTTTGCACGTAGTTGGACTGGATTTTTATTCTTGCGTGTATAAAATTTCAGTTCAAAACTCAAAAATCAAAAATTCAGCTTAAAACTCAAAAATCGCACCAACAGCGCACCAATGGCGCAACAATAACGCACCAATGGCCCAGTGAACCAGTGCATAGGAGCAAGCTCCATATCCACCATGTCAAATGCTACCTAAGATGATTTCATAAATATGGGGACGATTCATACGGATTTATGGATTCCTTCCCTGGACATTTTGAGCTCATCTGAGGTGCTTTTCCATTTTTCCCGATTTACGGGGATTTTAATTGTTCCAAAAATAAAAACTCAGACTTCCACATCTCAGAAAAAATTAAACTTTTGCAAGTAGTTTGATTGGATTTTTATTGGTGTGTGTACAGAATTTTAGCTCAAAACTCAAAAATCAAAATTTCAGCTCAAAACTTAAAAATCGCACCAATGGCGCCCCAATAGCGCACCAGTGGCCCAGTGGACCAATGCATCAGAGCAGTCTCCAAATCCACCATGTCAAATGCTACCTAAGATGATTCCACAAATATGGGGATCATTTATAAGGATTTTCTGATGCCTACCCCGGACATTTTGAGCTCGTCTGAGGTGCTTTGTTTTTCAGTTTTCCCGATTTACGGGATTTTAATTGTTCCAAACATAAAAAAGCCAGACTTCCACTTCTCAGAAATATCTTAAATTTTGCAGGTAATTGGATTGGATTTTTATTGGTTGGTGTACAAAATTTCAGCTAAAAAATTAAAAATCAAAATTACAGCTCAAAACTCAAAAATCGCACCAATGGCGCCCCAATCGCGCTCCAATGGCGCACCAATGGCGCCCCAATCGCGCACCAATGGCCCAGTGAACCAATGCAGAAGAGCAATCTCCAACTTCACCATGTAAAATGCTACCTAAGATGATTTCACAAATATGAGGACGATTTATAAAAATTTTTGGATGCCTTCCCCGGACATTTTGACCTCATTTGAGGTGCTTTTCCATTTTTCCCGATTTACGGGATTTAAATTGTTCCATAAATAAAAACTCAGACTTCCACAACTCAGAAAAAATTTAAAATTTTGCAGGTAGTTTGAATGGATTTTTTTTGGTGTGTGTGGAGAATTTCAGCTCAAAAGTCAAAAATCAAAATTTCAGCTCTAAACTCAAAAATCGCACCAAAGGCGCACCGATAGCGCCCCAATGGCGCCCCAATAGCTCACCAATGGCCCAGTAAACCAATGCATCAGAGCAATCTCCGAATCCACCATGTCAAACGCTACCTAAGATGATTCCACAAATATGGGGATGATTTATAAGGATTTTAGGATGCCTTCCCCGGACATTTTGAGCTCATCTGAGGTGCTTTGCTTTTCAATTTTCCCGATTTACGGGATTTTAATTGTTCCAAAAATAAAAAGCCGGACTTCCACTTCTCAGAAATATCTGAAATTTTTCAGGTAGTTGGATTGGATTTTTATTGGTTGGTGTACAAAATTTCAGCTCAGAACTCAAAAATTAAAATTTCAGCTCAAAACTCAAAAATCGCACCATTGGCGCGCCAATGGCGCCCCAATCGCGCACCAATGGCCCAGTGAACCAATGCATAAGAGCAATCTCCAATTTCACCATGTAAAATGCTACCTAAGATGATTTCAAAAATATGGGGATGATTTATAAGGATTTTTGAATGCCTTCCCGGACATTTTCAGCTCATCTGAGGTGCTTTTGCATTTTTCCCGATTTACGGGATTTTATTTGTTCCAAAAATACAAAAAGTCGGACTTCCACATCTCAGAAAAATCTGAAATTTTTCAGGTAGTTGGATTGGATTTTTATTGGTGTGTGTACAAAATTTCTGCTCAAAACTCAAAAATTACACCATTGGCGCTCCCAACGCGCACCAATGAGGGACCAATGGCGCCCAAATAGCACACCAACGGCCTAGTGAACCAATGCATAAGAGCAATCTGAAAATCCACCATGTCAAATGCTAACTAAGATGATCCCACAAATATGGTGGTGATTCATAAGGATTTTTGGATGCCTTCCCCGGGCATTCTGAGCTCATCTGAGGTGCTTTTCTATTTTTCCCGATTTACGGGATTTTAATTGTTCCAAAAATAAAAGTCGGACTTCCACATCTCAGAAAAATCTGAAATTTCGCAGGAAGTTGGATTGTATTTTTATTTTAGTGTGTACAAAATTTCAGCTCAAAACTCATAAATCAAAATTTCAGCTCAAAACTCAAAAAAGGGACCATTGGCGCACCAATAGCGCCCCAATGGCGCACCAAAGGCCCAGTGAACCAATGCATAAGAACAATCTCCCAGTCCATCATGTCAAATGCTACCTAAGATGGTTCCACAAATATGGGGATGACTTATAAAAATTTCTGGATGCCTTCACCGGACTTTTTAAGCTCATCTGAGGTGCTTTTTCAATTTTCCCGATTTACGGGATTTTAATTGTTCAAAAACAAAAAAGTCGGACTTCCACATCTCAGAAAAATTTAAAATTTTTTAGGTATTTGGATTGAACATTTTTGGTTTGTGTACAAATTTTCAGCTCAAAACTCAAGATTCAAAATTTCAGCTCAGAACTCAAAAATCGCCCCAATGGCGCCAAAATGGTGCACCAATAGCGCACCAATGGCCCGGTGAACCAATGCATAAGAGCAATGTCCAAATCCACCATGTCAATTGCTACCTAAGATGACTCCAAAAATATGGGAATGATTTATAAGGATTTTTGGATGCCTTCCAAGGACATTTTGAGCTCATCTGAGGTGCTTTTCCAATTTTCCCGATTTACGGGATTTTAATTGTTAGAGAAATAAAAACTCGGACTTCCAAATCTCAGAAAATTTTGAAATTTTGCAGAAAGTTGGATTAGATTTTTATTCATGTGTTTACAAAATTTCAGCTCAAAACTCAAAAATCAAAATTTCAGCTCAAAACTCAAAAATCGCACCAATAGCGCACCAATGGCCCAGTGAACCAATGCATAAGAGCAATCTCCAAATCCACCATGTCAAATGCTACCTAAGATGATTTCACAACTATGGATATGATTTATATGGATTTTTGGATGCCTTCCCCGGACATTTTGAGGTCATCTGAGGTGCTTTTCCATTTTTCCCGATTTACGGGATTTTATTTGTTCCAAAAATAAAACGTCGGACTTCCACATCTCAGAAAAATCTGAAATGTTGCAGGTAGTTGGATTGATTTTTATTGGTTTGTGTACAAAATTTTAGCTCAAAACTCAAAAATCAGAATTTCAGCTCAAAACACAAAAATCGCACCAATGGCGCACCAATCGCACCCCATTGGCGCCCCAATAGCGCACCAACGGCCTAGTGAACCAATGCACAAGAGCATTCTCCAAATCCACCATGTCAAATGCTACCTAAGATGATCCCAAAAATATGGGGATGATTTATAAGGATTTTTGGATGCCTTCCCCGGACATTTTGGGTTCATCTGAGGTGCTTTTCCATTTTTTCCGATTTACGGAATTTTAATTGTTCCAGAACTAAAAATTCTGACTTCCACATCTCAGAAAATTCTGAAATTTTGGAGGTAGTTGGATTGAATTTTTATTGGTTTGTATAATGAAGCGCCTCGACCCGTATTTACCGTACAGGGTAAACACGTGCCAGAACTATTCTTATTACAGTAGCAGACAGCACATATAATACAAAATACATTACAAGCAAACTCAAGTACAACGTCTGTCACCCGATCCTGGGGACCATTATTCAAGCCACAAATACTCCCAAAGCTCAACTGCAGCAACAGAAAACATATGATACGGCAACAGAAGTAATACAACAACACAACAACTTATAAAATACAGCCGCGAAAGTCTTAGAATGAGATGCAGCGGTGATATGGATCCGGGGTCTGGTGAAGTAGAAACAGCAGCTGGCCGAACCACGTACCTGTAGTACGAGCAACTCTTCCTACGGGATGAAACCCCGCAGGCGAGGGGTGAGTCCGAAGTGCTCACCGACCATGGATAAACAGAGATATGCAGGCAAACATAATACTTTCGAAGAAAATACTAGAAAAAGACAAATCAAAGATTCAACCAGATCATGACTGAGCCATGGCTAAATGACAATATAATTTCTAATTTTATCTTCAGGGCCCAGCCACTGGACAAGCTAGGGTCGTACCTGGTTATTAACATGTTCTGGGTGCTAGATCAAACCAAGAGAGCCCAGGGATCGACATCCCAAAAATATAATAAACCGGGATAGACATCCCAAGCATAGACATGCTTATCACAAGTAACCCAGATCATAGCCACCACAAATTAGTCTCTAACCATCGAGTCGTACCACTACTTTCCAAGTGACAATAAAGTCGTCAACACAACTTCCAATTATCCAATTATCTCAAGTTATCCACAATCAATAGATCAACCACAATAACAGTAACACCACAACCAAACTCAACCAACTCAGCAGTTCAATCAAGCAGATAATTATCAGAGAAACACACACAGTATTATGTGCAACATATCAAAAGTAATTCATCCTCACCTTAGCCGATTTTCCTACTCCTGAAAGTCCTCGAAATGTCCCGGCTCTGGTTCCTCGGAAATCCGCTCGTTAACAGCTCCTATATATAATTATTGACAAAAACATAGTCACACAAATGCACAGTGAATATGATATGCATATGACTACAACCCCATTACCCCGTACTCGTTTGATACTTTGATATAAATATTATTATTTTTTGAATTATTTGTATTTCCTTTTTCCACAAATTAATACATCGTATATATACATATTCCGGATATTATTCTTTGATAATATCCTTTCCAGAAATATTATCTTGACTATTTAACTAACTCATACATACGGGTATCTACCATATCGGTATAGTCATATACTTATATATATCTTTTCCAAATTATTTGTTAAGAATATTTATTCCTATCACCTATATTCTTTTCCAAAAGTAATAGCTATCATAAAATAATCTTTCTAGAAATTAATCACATGTACACATTTTTCCGGTAATATATCTCATAGTATACATCCTTAGGAGTTTTACCATAATTTAATAATCATGTTATAATTACATTAGTTTTCTTGAAAATAACATATCAAAGCAATTACTTCATTTATTATTTTTTTCTACAAATATAATTATATACCATATCTTCATATTTCCAGAAAATATAACCCATATATATATTTTTTTCCAGATTATATATTCCTACTATTATTTTTTCCTCAATTAATTCCCAAAATATATATTTTGTAAACTTTAATTTAATTTTTCCAGAATTTCTTTTCTCTTTTTTTTTTAATTATTAAAACCGGACTGGACCCAAAATAACAGCCCAAACCCATGGAACACAACCCAACAGGTTAGCCCTGGCCCAGACGCAGAGCCCAGACCAAAGCATAAGCCACAAGCCCACGCCAGGCCCAGGCCTGCACCCGCCCAAGCTCCAGCTGACCCGTTGAGGGAAACGGGTCACTCACCCTCAATCCGGGTCTGCGACGGGCGACACAAGGTGAAACAGCGGCGAGCGACGAACGGAGGCGAGGCAACGAGATCAAACAGGCGATGGCGGCGGAAAGCTCTCGGCTACTGAGCACGGCTGCAGACTGTCGACGGCGAAGGAAGCGGTGGCGGCGGCACGTCGCGAGGGAGGTAGGGAGGAGATGAGACGGACTGGCGAGGCGACAAAAACGAGGCACGGCCGAGTTGGAAAAGCGCGATGGCGCGCGGGTGGTTGTTGTTGCAGATCACGTCGTCGACGCGTAAGGTGGAGGCGGCGAAAAGAAGAAGATGGTGGCGGAAGTGATGGCGTGGGTGGTTGATGGTGGTGTTGGTGGTGGCGGCCGGCGGTGTGGTGTGTTATGTGTTTATTGTTTTTGTTTTTTTTTTTCTTTTTCTTTTTCTGTTTCTGGTTTTAGTTGCAGGAAAGGAGGCTGGCAGTGAGGAGACGATACTGGGTTATGAGGAAGATGGTGTGCACTGGGAAGCAGATGAAGACACGGGAAAAGAAAGAAAACATGCTTATCACAGGTTACACAGGAGAAGACACGGACGACACAGGAAAGAGGCGGCGGCAGCCTCAATTATGCACTTACTGTACAGCATGTGAGGCGTGTCCCGTCTGGACCAGAAAATAACTATAATACCCCCCTTGACTTTATTTCTGGTCCGTTATCTCGAGGATAAACCTGACATTCCTGAAGATTCCTGGACCCGAAAATACCAACTCTGGTCCGTAAAATCCGCAGAAAAATTGGGAACGTGGGGTATAGGTCGGTTTCGGAATCCGATGCATAATTTACCTTGAAATAATTACCCAAGATTAATTTCATAAGGTAAATTACTGTACAAGGCTTTTTATAATCCCGATAAAAATATAAATTTTACCCGGGCTGTTACATGTAAAAAGTTCAGCTCGAAACTCAAAAATCAAAATTTTAGAAAATCGTCCCCATAGCGCACCATTGGCGCACCAAAGAGCAATCTCCAAATCCACCCTGTCAAATGCTATCTAAGATGATTCCACAAATATGGTGATGATTTATAAGGAATTTTGGATTCCTTCCCTGGACATTTTGAGCTCATCTGAGATGCTTTTCCATTTTTCCTGATTTACGGGATTTTAATTGTTCCAAAAATAAAAAGTCGGACTACCACTTCTCAGAAAAATCAGAAATTTTGCAGGTAGCTGGAATGATTTTTGTTGGTGCGTGTACAAAATTTCAGCTCAAAACTCAAAAATCAAAATTTCAGCTCAAAACTCAAAAATTGCACCAATAGCGCCCCAAAGGCGCCCCAGTGGCGCCCCAATAGCGCACCAATGGCCTAGTGAACCAATGCATAAGAGCAATCTCCAAATCCACCATCCCAAATGCTACCTAAGATGGTCCAAAAAATATGGAGATGATTTATAAGGATTTTCGGATGCCTTCCCCGGACATTTTGAGCTCATCTGAGGTGCTTTTCCATTTTTCCCAATTTACGGGATTTAATTGTTCCAAAAATAAAAATTCGGACTTCCACATCTCAGAAAATTCTGAAATTTTGCAGGTTGTTTTATGGATTTTTATTGGTGTGAGTAAAAAGTTCATCTCAAAACTCAAAAATCAAAATTTCAGCTCAAAACTCAAAAATAATCCCATTAGCGCACCAATGGCGCACCAATGAGCAAAATCTCCAAATCCACCCTGTAAATTGCTACCTAAGAGGATTCCAAAAATATGGGGATGACTTATAAGGATTTTTGGATGCCTTCCGCGGACATTTTGAGCTCATCTGAGGTGCTTTTCATTTTTACCGATTTACGGGATTTTAGTTGTTCCAAAAATAAAAAGTCATACTTCAAATTCTCAAAAAATTCTGAAATTTTTCCTGAAGTTGGATTGGATTTTTATTGGTGTGTGTACAAAATTTCAGCTCAAAACTCAAAAATAAAAATTTTAGCTCAAAACTCAAAAATCGCACCAATAGCGCACCAATGAGCAATCTCCAAATCCACCATGTCAAATGCTACCTAAGATGATTCCACAAATATGGGGAAGAATTATAAGGATTTTTGGATGCCTTCCCCGGACATTTTGAGCTCATTTGAGGTGCTTTTCCATTTTTCCTGATTTACGGGATTTTATTTGTTCCAAAAATAAAAAAATCGGATTTCCACTTCTCAGAAAAATTTGAAATTTCGCAGGTAGCTGAATTGGATTTTTGTTGGTGTGTACAAAATTTCAGCTCAAAACAAAAAAATCGCACCAATAGTGCCCCAATGGCGCACCAATCGCGCACCAGTAGCGCCCCAATCGCGCCCCAATCGCGCACCAATGGCCCAGTGAACCAATGCATAAGAGCAATCTCCAATTCCACCATGTCAAATGCTACCTAAAATGATTTCACAAAAATGGGGATGAGTTATAAGGATTTTTGGATGACTTCCCCGTACAATTTCAGCATATCTGAGGTGCTTTTCCATTTTTCCTGAATTACGGGATTTTAATAGTACCAAAAATATAAAATTTTGCAGGTAGTTGGATTGGATTTTTTATTGGTGTGTGTACAAAATTTTAGCTCAAAACTCAATAATTGCACCAATGGCGCCCCATTGGCGCACCAATGGCGCCCCAATGGCCTAGTGAACCAATGCATAAGAGCAATCTCCAAATCCACCACGTCAAATGCTACCTAAGATGATTCCACAAATATGAGAATGATTTATAAGGATTTTTAGATGCCTTCCCCTGACATTTTGAGCTCATCTGAGGTGCTTTTCTATTTTTCCCGATTTACGGTATTTTATTTGTTCTAGAAATAAAAAGTTGGATTTCCACTTCTCAGAAAATTCTGAAATTTTTCAGGTAGTTTTATTGGGTTTTTATTGTTGTGTGTACAAAATTTCAGCTCAAAGCTCAAAAATTGCACCAGTGGCGCACCATTGTCGCCCCAATAGCGCACCAATGGCCCAGTGAACCAATGCATAAGAGCAATCTCCAATTCCACCATGTCAAATACTACATAAGATCATCCCAAAAATATGGAGATGATTTATAAGGATTTTTGGATGCCTTCCCTGGACATTTTGAGCTCTTCTGAGGTGCTTTTCCATTTTTCCTGATTTACGGAATTTTAATTGTTCTAAAAATAAAACGTTGGACTTCCACATCTCAGAAAAATTTAAAATGTTGCAGATAGTTGGATTGGATTTTTATTGGCTGGTGTAGAAAATTTCAGCACAAAACTCAAAAATCAAAATTTCAGCTGAAAACTCAGAAATCGCACCAATGGCGCGCCAACGGCACCCTAGTCGCGCACCACTGGCCCAGTGAACCAATGCATAAGAGCAATCTCCAATTCCACCAAGTAAAATGCTACCTAAGACGATTTCATAAATGTGGGGATGTTTTATATGAATTTTTGGACGCCTTCCCCGGACATTTTCAGCTCATCTATGGTGCTTTTCCATTTTTCCCGATTTACGGGATTTTAATGGTTCAAAAAATACAAAGTCGGACTTCCGCACCTCAGAAAAATCTGAAATTTGCAGGTAGTTGGATTGGTTTTTTTTATTGGTGTGTGTACAAAATTTGAGCTCAAAACTCAAAAATCGCACCAATGGCGCCCCAATGGCGCCGCAATAGCGTACCAATGACCCAGTGAACCAATGCATAAGAGAAATCTCCATATCCATCATGCCAAATGCTACATAAGATGATCCCACAAATATGGGGATGATTTATATGGAATTTTGGATTCCTTTCCCGGGCATTTTAAGCTCGTCTGAGTTGCTTTTCCGTTTTTCCCAATTTACGGAATTTTAATTGTTCCAAAAAAAAATTCGGACTTCAACATCTCAAAAAAATTGGAAATTTTGAAGGTATTTGAATTAAATTTTTTTTGTTGTGCGTAAAAAATTTCAGCTCAAAACCCAAAAATCAAAATTTCAGCTCAAAACTCAAAAATCGCACCAATGGCGCCCCAATAGCGCACCAATGGCCGAGTGAACCAATGCATAAGAGAGATCTCCAATTCCACCAAGTCAAATTCTACCTAAGATGATTTCACAAATATGGGGATGATTTATAAGGATTTTTTGGATGCCTTCTGCGTACATTTTCAGCTTGTCTGAGGTGCTTTTCCATTTTTCCCGATTTACGGGATTTTGATTGTTCCAAAAATAAAAGCCGGACTTCCACATCACATAAAATTATGAAATTTTGCAAATGGCTGGATTGGATTTTTATTGGTGTGTGTACAAAATTTCAGCTTAAAACTCAAAAATTGCACCATTGGCGCCCAGATGGCGCCCCAATAGCTCACCATTGGCGCACCAGTGAGCAACCTCCAAATCCACCCTGTCAAATGCTACCTAAGATGATTCCAAAATTATGGGGATGATTTATAAGGATTTTTGGATGCCTTCCGCGGACATTTTGAGCTCATCTGAGGTGCTTTTCCATTTTTCCCGATTTACGGGATTTTAATTGTTCCAAAAATAAAAAGTCGGACTTCCACATCCCAAAAAAATTTAAAATTTTGCAGGTAGTTGGATTGAATTTTTATTGGTGTGTGTAAGTAGTTTAGCTCAAAACTCAAAAATCAAAATTTCAGCTCAAAACTCAAAAATAGTCCCAATAGCGCCCCTATGGCGCGCCAATAGCGCACCTATCGCGCACCAATGAGCAATCTCCAAATCGACCATGTCAAATTCTACCTAAGATGTTCTCACAAATGTGGGGATCATTTATATGGATTTTTGGATGCCTTCCCTGGACATTTTGAGCTCATCTGAGGTGCTTTTCCATTTTTCCCGATTTACGGGACTTTAATTGTTCCAAACATAAAAAAGTTTTACTTCCACTTCTCAGAAAAATCTGAAATTTTTCAGGTAATGGGATTGGATTTTTTATTGGTGTGTGTAAAAAGTTCAGCTCAAAACTGAAAAATAAAATTTTCAGCTCAAAATTCAAAAATCGTCCCAATAGCGCCCCAATGGCGCGCCAATAGCGCACCATTGGCGCACGAATGAGCAATATCCCAATCCACCCTGTCAAATGCTTCCTAAGACGATTCCAAAAATATGGGGATGATTTGTAAGAATTTTGAATGCCTTCCCCGAACATTTTGTGCTCATCTGAGGTGCTTTTCCAATTTTCCCGATTTACGGGATTTTAATTGTTCCAAAAATAAATAGTCGGACTGCCACATCTCAGAAAAATCTGAAATTTTGCAGATATTTGGATTGTATTTTTATTGGTGTGTGTAAAAAGTTCAGCTCAAAACTCAATAATCAAAATTTCAGCTCAAAACTCAAAAATAGTCCCATTCGCGCCCTGGCGCACCAATGGCGCGCCAATAGCGCTCCAATCGCGCACCAATGAGCAATGTCCAAATCCAACCAGTCAAATGCTACCTAAGATAATTCCAAAAATATGGGGACGTTTTATGAGGATTTTTAGATGCCTTCCCCGGACATTTTGAGCTCATCTGAGGTGCTTTTCCGATTTTCCCGATTTACGGGATTTTAATTGTTCCAAAAATAAAAATTCGGACTTCCAAATCACAGAAAAATCTGAAATTTTTCAGGTGGTTGGATTGGATTTTTATTGGTGTGTGTACAAAATTTCAGCTCAAATCTCAAAAATCGCACCAATAGCGCACCAATGGCGCACCAATAGCGCCCCAACAGCGCACCATTGGCTCAGTGAAACAACGCATGAGAGCAATCTCCAAATCCACCATGTCAAATGCTACCTAAGATGATCCCACAAATTTGGGAATGATTTGTAAGGATTTTTGGATGCCTTCCCCGGACATTTTGAGCTCATCTGACAGCTTTTCCAATTTTCCCGATTTACGGGATTTTAATTGTTCCAAAAATATAAAGTCGGACTTCCACATATCAAAAAGATCTGAAATTTTGCAGGTGGTTTGATTGGATTTTTATTGGTGTGTGTACAAAAATTTCAGCACAAAACTCAAAACTCAAAAATCAAAATTTCAGCTCAAAACTTAAAAATCGCACCTTTGGCGCCCCAATGCCGCACCAATAGCACCCCAACGACACACCAATAGCGCCCCATTAGCGCACCATTGGCCCAGTGAAACAATGCATAAGGGCAATCTCCAAATCCACCATGTCAAATGCTACCTAAGATGATTCCACAAATATGGGGATGATTATAAGGAATTTTCGATGCCTTCCCCGGACATTTTGAGCTCGTCTGAGGTCTTTTCCATTTTTCCCGATTTACAGAATTTTAATTGTTCCAAAAATAAAAAGTCGGACTTCCACATCTCAGAAAAAATTTAAAATTTTGCAGGTATTTGGATTGGATTTTTATTGGTGTGTGTACAAAATTTCAGCTCAAAACTGAAAAATTAAAATTTCAGGTCAAAACTCAAAAATCGTCCCAGTAGCGCACCAATGGCGCGCCAATGAGCAATGTCCAAATCCGCCCTGTCAAATGCTTCCTAAGATGATTCCACAAATATGGGGATGATTTATAAGGATTTTTGATGCCTTCCCTGGACATTTTGTGCTCATCTGAGGTGCTTTTCCAATTTTCCCGATTTACGGGATTTTAGTTGCTCCAAAAATAAAAAATCAGACTTCCATATCTCAGAGAATTCTGAAATTTTTCAGGTAGTTGGATTAGATTTGTATTGGTGTGTGTAAAAAGTTCAGCTCAAAACTCAAAAATCAAAATTTCAGCTCCAAACTAAAAAATCGTCTCAATAGCGCCCCATTGGCGCACCAATGAGGAATCTCCAAATCCATCCTGTCAAATGCTACCTAAGATGATTCCAAAAATGTGGGGATGATTTATAAGGATTTTTGGATGCCTTCCGCAAACATTTTGAGCTCATATGAGGTGCTTTTCCGATTTTCCCGATTTACGGGATTTTAATTGTTCCAAAATAAAAAGTCGGACTTCCGCATCTCAGAACAATCTGAAATTTTGGAGGAAGTATTGGTGTGTGTAAAAATTTCAGCTCAAAACTTAAAAATCAAAATTTCAGAACAAAATTCAAAAATAGTACCAAAAGCGCACCATTGGCGCGCCAATAGCCCACCAAACGCGCACCATTGAGCAATGTCCAAATCCACCCTGTCAAATACTACCTAAGATGATTCCACAAATATGGGGATGATTTATAAGGAATTTTAGAAGCGTTTCCTGGACATTTTGAGCTCATCTGAGGTACTTTTCCAATTTTCCCGATTTACGGGATTTTAATTGTTCCAAAAATGAAAAATCGGAATTCCATATCTCAGAAAAATCTGAAATTTTGCAGGTAGTTGGATTGAATTTTTATTGGTGTGTGTATAAAGTTCAGCTCAAAACTCAGAAATCAAAATTTCAGCTCAAAACTCAAAAATCGACCCAATAGCGCCCCAATGGCGCACCAATGGTGCGCCAATGCGCAATGTCCAAATCCACCGTGTCAAATGCTACCTAAGATGAATCCACAAATATGGGGATGATTTATAAGGATTTTTGGATGCCTTCCCTAGACATTTTGAGCTCATCTGAGGTGTTTTTCCAATTTTCCCAATTTGCGGGATTTTAATTGTATCAAAAATAAAAAGTCGGACTTGCACATCTCAGAAAAATCTGAAATTTTGCTGGTCGTTGGATTAAATTTTTATTGGTGTGTGTAAAAAGTTCAACTCAAAACTTAAAAATCCGAATTTCAGCTTAAAACTGAAAACTCACTCCAATGGCGCCCAAATAGCGCACCAATAGTGCACCAATGTCGCCCCAATAGCGCACCAATGGCCCAGTGAAACAATGCATAAGAGCAATCTCCAAATCCACCATGTCAAATGCTACCCAAGATGATCCAACAAATATGGGGATGATTTATAAGGATTTTTGGATGCCTTCCCCTGACATTTTGAGCTCATCTGACATGCTTTTCCAACTTTCGCGATTTGCGGGATTTTAATTGTTCAAAAAATAAAAAGTCGGACTTCCTCATCTCAGAAAAATCTGAAATTTTGCAGTAGTTGGATTGGATTTTTATTGGTTTGTGTACAGAATTTCAGCCCAAAACACAAAAATTAAAATTTCAGCTTAAAACTCAAAAATCGCCCCAATGGCGCTCCAATCGCGCGCCATTCCCCAATGGCCCAGTGAACCAATGCATAAGAGCAATCTCCAAATCCACCAAGTCAAATGCTACCTAAGATGGTTCCACAAATATGAGGATGATTTATAAGGATTTTTGGATGCCTTCCCCAGACATTTTGAACTCATCTGAGGTGCTTTTCCATTTTTCCCGATTTACGGGATTTTAATTGATCAAAAAATAAAAAGTCAGACTTCCACATCTCTGAGAAATCTGAAATTTTGTAGGTAGTTGGATTGGATTTTTATTGGTTTGTGTACAGAATTTCAGCCCAAAACACAAAAATTAAATTTTCAGCTCAAAACTCAAAATTCGCACCAACGGCGCCCCAATAGCGCATCATTGGCGCACCAATGGCGGCCAAATGGCTCCCCAATAGCGCACCAGTGGCCAGTGAACCAATGCATAAGAGCAATCTCCAAATCCACTAGGTCAAATGCTACCTAAGATGATTCCACAAAAATGGGGATGATTTATAAGGATTTTTGGATGCCTTCCCCGGACATTTGGAGCTCATCTGAGGTGGTTTTCCGTTTCCCGATTTACGGGATTTTAATTGTTCCAGAAATAAATAGTCGGACTTCCACATCTCAGAAAAATCTGAAATTTTGCAGGTAGTTGGATTGGATTTTTATTGCTGTGTGTACAAAAATTTCCGCTCAAAACTCAAAAATCGAAATTTTAGCTCAAAACTCAAAAATCGCCTCAATGGCGCACCAATAGCGCCCCCAATGGCGCACCAATGGCGCCCCAATATGTCACGGGGTCATTACCCTCTCCCCAAAAGGTCAACCTAGTGCGGTGTGCAGCACCCCTGTATATATGGCCCAAGACCTTCCCCTTCCTTTCCGATGTGGTATTACGTCACATTCTCTCCCACCGAATCCGACGACGCCCTCGTCGTCGACCGGGCACCCTGCCTACCTCGTCCCCACGAAGCGCTTGGCATGACATCGGAGTTGGGTCGGGTCGGCTCCACTACCACTTGTCACGGGCACAGAGAAGAAGCACAGCAACAGCCCGTGCGGTCATGCCATAGGCTTGTCTACCTAACAGTAATCAAGAATAAAAGAGATAGAGAAATCGGCAACCCAAAAAATAAGGGAAAAGACTCAGTGTTATTATTAAATAACGTTAACAAAAATACATGCCCAACAACTCCCCTCACGCATCCTATTTATAGTAGGTACCGCAAGGTTCCAGCTAACTTTACCTACAACTAAAAAGATCCCTTCCTAGGCTAGGTTTCTCTTTACTTGTCCATGCCAACTCAAACCCAAGGCGGCCAACCCTAGTCCAAGTCAGAATGGGCCAGCCCACATGCACATTGGCTCAAACTAGGATTCTTGTGTGCCTTTGAAATCCTAGTGCGTGACAAATAGTGAACCAATGGCCCAATGAACCAATGCATAAGAGCAATCTCCAATTCCACCATGTCAAATGCTACCTAAGATGATTTCACAAATATGAGGATGATTTAGAAGGATTTTTGGATGCCTTCCCCTTACAATTTGAGCTCATCTGAGGTGCTTTTCCATTTTTCCCGAATTAAGGGATTTTAATTGCTCCAAAAATAAAAAGTCGAACTTCCACATCTCAAAAAAATTTGAAATGTTGTAGGTAGTTGGATTGGATTTTTATTGGTGTGTGTACAGAACTTCAACTCAAAACTCAAAAATCAAAATTTCAACTCAAAAGTCAAAAATCGCACCAATGGCGCCCCAATAAAGCACCAATGGCCCAGTCAACCAATGCATAAGACTAATCTCCAAATCCACCATGTCAAATGCAACCTAAGACGATCCTACAAACATGGGGATGATTTATAAGGATTTTTGGATGCCTTCCCCGGATATTTTGAGCTCATCTGAGGTGCTTTTCCATTTTTCCCGTATTATGGGATTTTAATTGTTCCAAAAATAAGAAGTTGGAATTTCCACCTCTCAGAAAAATTAGAAATTTTGCAGGTAGTTGGATTGGATTTTTATTGGTGTGTGTACAAAATTTCAGCTGAAAACTAAGAAATCAAAATTTTAGCTCAAAATTCAAAAATCGCACCAATGAGCAATCTCCAAATCCACCACGTCAAATGCTACCTAAGATGATTCCAAAAATATGGGGACGATTTATAAGGATTTTTGGATGTCTTCCCTGGACATTTTGAGCTCATCTGGGGTGCTTTTCCATTTTTCACGATTTACGAGATTTTAATTGTTCCTAAAATGAAAACCTGACTTCTACTTCTCAGAACATTCTGAAATTTTGCTGGTATTTGGATTGGATTTTTATTAGTTTGTGTACAAAAATTTCAGCTGAAAACTCAGAAATCAAAATTTCAGCTTAAAACTCAAAAACCGCACCAATGGCGCACCAATAGCGCCCCAATGGGGCCCCAATAGCCCACCAATGGCGCCCCAATGGCGCACCATTGGCTCAGTGAACCAATGCATAAGAGCAATCTCCAAATCCACCATGTCAAATGCTACCTAAGATGATTCCAAAAATACGGGGATGATTTATAAGGATTTTGAGATGCCTTGCCCGGACATTTTGAGCTCGTCTAAGGAGCTTTTCCAATTTTCCCGATTTACGGAATTTTAATGGTTACAAAAATAAATATTCGGACTTCCACATCTCAGAAAAATCTGAAATTTTGCAGGTAGTTGGTCTGGATTTTTATTGCTTTGTGTACAAAAGTTCAGCTCAAAACTCAAAAAACAAATTTTTTTGCTCAAAACTCAAAAATCGCACCAATGGCGCCCAAATAGCGCCCCAATGGTGCACCAAGGGCGCCCCAATGGCGTCCCTATAGCGCACCAATGGCCCAGTGAACCAATGCATAAGAGCAATCTCCAAATCCACCATGTCAAATGCTACCTAAGATGATTCCACAAATATGGGGATGATTTATAAGGATCTTTTGGATACCTTCCCCGAACAATTTGAACTCATCTGAGGTGCTTTTCCTTTTTTCCAGATTTACGGGATTTTAATTATTCCAAAAATAAAAAGCCGGACTTCCATATCTCTGAAAAATCTGAAATTTTGCAGGTAGTTGGATTGGATTTTTTTTGGTTTGTGTACAAAATTTTAGCTCTAAACACAAAAATCAAAACTTCAGCTCAAAACTAAAAAATCGCACCAATGGCGCCCCAATAGCGCTCCATTGGCGCACCAATGGTGCCCCAATAGCGCACCAATGGCGCACCAATGGCGCCCCAATAGCGCACCAATGGCCCTGTGAACCATTGCATAAGAGCAATCTCCAATTTGACCATGTGCAATGCTACCTAAGATGATTTCACAAATATGGGGATGAATTATAAGGATTTTTGGATGCCTTCCCCGGACATTTTGAGCTCGTCTGAGGTGCTTTTCCATTTTTCCCGATTTACTGGAATTTAAATGTTCCAAAAATAAAAATTCGGACTTCCTCATCTCAAAAAAATTTTAAATTTTGCAGGAAGTGGGATTGAATTTTTATTGGTGTGTACAAAATTTCAGCTCAAAACTCAAAAATCAAAAATTCAGCGCAAAACTCAAAAATCGCACCAAGAGCGCCCCTATGGCGCACGAATAGCACACCAATGGTGCCCCAATGGAGCACCAATGACGCCCCATTAGCGCACCAGTGGCCCAGTGAACCAATGCATAAGAGCAATCTCCAAATCCACCATGTCCACTGCTACCTAAGATGATCCCACAAATATGGGATGATTTATAGGGATTTTTGGATGCCTTCCCTGTTCATTTTGAGCTCATCTGAGGTGCTTTTCCATTTTCTCGATTTACGGGATTTTAATTGTTCCAAAAATAAAAAATCGGACTTCCACTTCTCAGAAAAATCTGAAATTTTGCAGGTACCGGTATTGGATTTTAATTGGTGTGTGTAAAAAGTTCAGCTCAAAACTCAAAAATCAAAATTTCTGCACAAAACTCAAAAAATGTCCCAATGGCGCACCAATGGCGCACCAATGAGCAATCTCCAAATCCACCAAGTCAAATGCTACCTAAGAAGATTCCACAAATGTGGGGAAGATTTGTAAGGATTTTTGGATGGCTTCCCTCGACATTTTGAGCTCATCTGAGGTGCTTTTCCATTTTTCCCGATTTATGGGATTTTAATTGTTACAAAAATAAAAAATCGGACTTCCACATCTGAAATTTCTCAGGTAGTAGGATTTTGAATTTTTATTGGTGTGTGTATAGAATTTCTGCTCAAAACTCAAAAATCGCCCCGATGGCGCCCCGATAGCGCACCAATGGCCCAATGACCAATGCATAAGAGCAATCTCCAACCAACATGTGAAATGCCACCATTTATGATTTCACAAATATGAGGATGATTTATAAGGATTTTTGGATGCCTTCCCCGGACATTTTTAGCTCATCTGGGGTGCCTTTCCATTTTTCCCGATTTACGGGATTTTAATTGTTCCTAAAATGAAAACCTGACTTCTACTTCTCAGAACATTCTGAAATTTTGCTGGTAGTTGGATTGGATTTTTATTAGTTTGTGTACAAAAATTTCAGCTGAAAACTCAGAAATCAAAATTTCAGCTTAAAACTTAAAAACCGCACCATTGGCGCACCAATAGCGCCCCAATGGGGCCCCAATAGCCCACCAATGGCGCCCCAATGGCGCACCAATGGCTCAGTGAACCAATGCATAAGAGCAATCTCCAAATCCACCATGTCAAATGCTACCTAAGATGATTACAAAAATATGAGGATAATTTATAAGGATTTTGGGATGCCTTGCCCGGACATTTTGAGCTCGTCTAAGGAGCTTTTCCAATTTTCCCGATTTACGGATTTTTAATGGTTACAAAAAACAAATTTTTTTGCTCAAAACTCAAAAATCGCACCAATGGCGCCCAAATAGTGCCCCAATGGTGCACCAAGGGCGCCCCAATGGCGCCCCTATAGCGCACCAATGGCCCAATGAACCAATGCATAAGAGCAATCTCCAAATCCACCATGTCAAATGCTACCTAAGATGATTCCACAAATATGGGGATGATTTATAAGGATCTTTTGGATACCTTCCCCGAACAATTTGAACTCATCTGAGGTGCTTTTCCTTTTTTCCAGATTTACGGGATTTTAATTATTCCAAAAATAAAAAGCCGGACTTCCACTTCTCTGAAAAATCTGAAATTTTGCAGGTAGTTGGATTGGATTTTTTTTTGGTTTGTGTACAAAATTTTAGGTCTAAACACAAAAATCAAAACTTCAGCTCAAAACTAAAAAATCGCACCAATGGCGCCCCAATAGCGCTCCATTGGCGCACCAATGGCGCCCCAATAGCGCTCCAATGGCGCACCATTGGCGCTCCAATAGCGCACCAATGGCCCTGTGAACCATTGCATAAGAGCAATCTCCAATTCGACCATGTGCAATGCTACCTAAGATGATTTCACAAATATGGGGATGAATTATAAGGATTTTTGGATGCCTTCCCCGGACATTTTGAGCTTGTCTGAGGTGCTTTTCCATTTTTCCCGATTTACAGGAATTTAAATGTTCCAAAAATAAAAATTCGGACTTCCTCATCTCAGAAAAATTTGAAATTTTGCAGGAAGTGAGATTGAATTTTTATTGGTGTGTACAAAATTTCAGCTCAAAACTCAAAAATCAAAAATTCAGCGCAAAATTCAAAAATTGCACCAAGAGCGCCCCTATGGCGCACGAATAGCACACCAATGGTGCCCCAATGGAGCACCAATGACGCCCCATTAGCGCACCAGTGGCCCAGTGAACCAATGCATAAGAGCAATCTCCAAATCCACCATGTCAACTGCTACCTAAGATGATCCCACAAATATGGGATGATTTATAAGGATTTTTGGATGCCTTCCCTGTTCATTTTGAGCTCATCTGAGGTGCTTTTCCATTTTTTCGATTTACGGGATTTTAATTGTTCCAAAAATAAAAAATCAGACTTCCACTTCTCAGAAAAATCTGAAATTTTGCAGGTAGTTGTATTGAATTTTAATTGGTGTGTGTAAAAAGTTCAGCTCAAAACTCAAAAATCAAAATTTCTGCACAAAACTCAAAAAATGTCCCAATGGCGCACCAATGGCGCACCAATGAGCAATCTCCAAATCCACCAAGTCAAATGCTACCTAAAAAGATTCCACAAATGTGGGGAAGAATTGTAAGGATTTTTGGATGGCTTCCCTCGACATTTTGAGCTCATCTGAGGTGCTTTTTCATTTTTCCCGATTTATGGGATTTTAATTGTTACAAAAATAAAAAATCGGACTTCCACATCTGAAATTTCTCAGGTAGTAGGATTTTGAATTTTTATTGGTGTGTGTATAGAATTTCTGCTCAAAACTCAAAAATCGCCCCGATGGCGCCCCGATAGCGCACCAATGGCCCAATGACCAATGCATAAGAGCAATCTCCAACCAACATGTGAAATGCCACCATTTATGATTTCACAAATATGAGGATGATTCATAAGGATTTTTGGATGCCTTCCCCGGACATTTTGAGCTCATCTGGGGTGCCTATCCATTTTTCCCAATTTACGGGATTTTAATTGTTCCTAAAATGAAAACCTGACTTCTACTTCTCAGAACATTCTGAAATTTTGCTGGTAGTTGGATTGGATTTTTATTAGTTTGTGTACAAAAATTTCAGCTGAAAACTCAGAAATCAAAATTTCAGCTTAAAACTTAAAAACCGCACCATTGGCGCACCAATAGCGCCCCAATGGGGCCCCAATAGCCCACCAATGGCGCACCAATGGCTCAGTGAACCAATGCATAAGAGCAATCTCCAAATCCACCATGTCAAATGCTACCTAAGATGATTACAAAAATATGAGGATAATTTATAAGGATTTTGGGATGCCTTGCCCGGACATTTTGAGCTCGTCTAAGGAGCTTTTCCAATTTTCCCGATTTACGGATTTTTAATGGTTACAAAAAACAAATTTTTTTGCTCAAAACTCAAAAATCGCACCAATGGCGCCCAAATAGTGCCCCAATGGTGCACCAAGGGCGCCCCAATGGCGCCCCTATAGCGCACCAATGGCCCAATGAACCAATGCATAAGAGCAATCTCCAAATCCACCATGTCAAATGCTACCTAAGATGATTCCACAAATATGGGGATGATTTATAAGGATTTTTTGGATACCTTCCCCGGACAATTTGAACTCATCTGAAGTGCTTTTCCTTTTTTCCAGATTTACGGGATTTTAATTGTTCCAAAAATAAAAAGCCGGACTTCCACATCTCTGAAAAATCTGAAATTTTGCAGGTAGTTGGATTGGATTTTTTTTGGTTTGTGTACAAAATTTTAGCTCTAAACACAAAAATCAAAACTTCAGCTCAAAACTCAAAAATCGCACCAATGGCGCCCCAATAGCGCTCCAATGGCGCACCAATGGTGCCCCAATAGCGCTCCAATGGCGCACCAATGGTGCCCCAATAGCGCACCAATGGCCCTGTGAACCATTGCATAAGAGCAATCTCTAATTCTACCATGTGCAATGCTACCTAAGATGACTTCACAAATATGGGGATGAATTATAAGGATTTTTGGATGCCTTCCCCGGACATTTTGAGCTCGTCTGAGGTGCTTTTTCAATTTCCCCGATTTACAGGAATTTAAATGTTCCAAAAATAAAAATTCGGACTTTCACATCTCAGAAAAATTTGAAATTTTGCAGGAAGTGGGATTGAATTTTTATTGGTGTGTACAAAATTTCAGCTCAAAACTCAAAAATCAAAAATTCAGCGCAAAACTCAAAAATCGCACCAATAGTGCCCCTATGGCGCACGAATAGCACACCAATGGTGCCCCAATGGCGCACCAATGACGCCCCATTAGCGCACCAGTGGCCCAGTGAACCAATGCATAAGAGCAATCTCCAAATCCACCATGTCAACAGCTACCTAAGATGATCCCACAAATATGGGGATGATTTATAAGGATTTTTTGATGCCTTCCCCGTTCATTTTGAGCTCATCTGAGGTGCTTTTCCATTTTTTCGATTTACGGGATTTTAATTGTTCCAAAAATAAAAAATCGGACTTCCATTTCTCAGAAAAATCTGAAATTTTGCAGGTAGCTGTATTGGATTTTAATTGGTGTGTGTAAAAAGTTCAGCTCAAAACTCAAAAATCAAAATTTCTGCACAAAACTCAAAAAATGTCCCAATGGCGCACCAATGAGCAATCTCCAAATCCACCAAGTCAAATGCTACCTAAGAAGATTCCACAAATGTGGGGAAGATTTATAAGGATTCTTGGATGCCTTCCCTGGACATTTTGAGCTCATCTGAGGTGCTTTTCCATTTTTCCAATTTATGGGATTTTAATTGTTACAAAAATAAAAAATCGGACTTCCACATCTGAAATTTTTCAAGTAGTAGGATTTTGAATTTTTATTGCTGTGTGTATAGAATTTCTGCTCAAAACTCAAAAATCAAAATTTCAGCACAAAACTCAAAAATCGCCCCGATGGCGCCCCGATAGCGCACCATTGGCCCAATGAACAATGCATAAGAGCAATCTCCAACCAACATGTGAAATGCCACCATTTATGATTTCACAAATCTGGGGATGATTTATAAGGATTTTTGGATGCCTTCCCCGGACATTTTGAGCTCATCTGGGGTGCTTTTCCATTTTTCCCGATTTACGGGATTTTAATTGTTCCTAAAATGAAAAGCCTGACTTCTACTTCTCAGAACATTCTGAAATTTTGTTGGTAGTTGGATTGGATTTTTATTAGGTTGTGTACAAAAATTTCAGCTGAAAACTCAGAAATCAAAATTTCAGCTTAAAACTCATAAACCGCACCAATGGCGCCCCAATAGGGCCCCAATAGCCCACCAATGGTGCCCCAATGGCGCACCAATGACGCCCCATTAGCGCACCAGTGGCCCAGTGAACCAATGCATTAGAGCAATCTCCAAATCCACCATGTCAACTGCTACCTAAGATGATCCCACAAATATGGGGATGATTTATAAGGATTTTTGGATGCCTTCCCCGTTCATTTTGAGCTCATCTGAGTTGCTTTTCCATTTTCTCGATTTACGGGATTTTAATTGTTCCAAAAATAAAAAATCGGACTTCCACTTCTCAGAAAAATTTGAAATTTTGCAGGTGGCAGCTGTATTGGATTTTAATTGGTGTGTGTAAAAAGTTCAGCTCAAAACTCAAAAATCAAAATTTCTGCACAAAAACTCAAAAAATGTCCCAGTGGCACACCAATGAGCAATCTCCAAATCCACCAAGTCAAATGCTACCTAAGAAGATTCCACAAATGTGGGGAAGATTTGTAAGGATTTTTGGATGGCTTCCCTGGACATTTTGAGCTCATCTGAGGTGCTTTTCCATTTTTCCCGATTTATGGGATTTTAATTGTTACAAAAATAAAAAATCGGACTTCCACATCTGAAATTTTTCAGGTAGTAGGATTTGGAATTTTTATTGGTGTGTGTATAGAATTTCAGCTCAAAACTCAAAAATCAAAATTTCAGCACAAAACTCAAAAATCGCCCCGATGGCGCCCCAATAGCGCACCAATGGCCCAATGACCAATGCATAAGAGCAATCTCCAACCAACATGTGAAATGCCACCATTTATGATTTCACAAATGTGGGGATGATTTATAAGGATTTTTTGATGCCTTCCCCGTACATTTTGAGCTCATCTGGGGTGCTTTTCCATTTTTCCCGAGTTACGGGATTTTAATTGTTCCAAAAATAAAACGTCGGACTTCCACTCCACAGAAAAATTTAAAATTTTGCAGGTAATTGGATTGGATTTTTATTGGTGTGTACAAAATTTCAGCTCAGAACTCAAAAAGCAAAATTTCTGCTCAACACTCAAAAATAGCACCAACGGCGCCCCAACGAGCATTCACCAAATCCACCACGTCAAATGCTACCTATGATGATTCCAAAAATATGGGGATGATATGTAAGGATTTTTGCTTGCCTTTCCCGGACATTTTGAGCTCATCTAGGGTGCTTTTCCATTTTTCACGATTTATGGGAATTTATTTGTTCCAAAAAAGAAAAGCCTGACTTCTACGTCTCAGAAAATTCTGAAATTTTGCAGGTATTTGGATTGGATTTTTATTGGTTTGTGTACAAGAAATTCAGCTCAAAACTTAAAAATTAAAATTTCAGCTCAAAACTCAAAAACTGCTCCAATGGCGCACCAGTAGCGCCCCAATAAGGCCCCAATAGCGCACCAATGGCCCAGTGACCAATGCATAAGAGCAATCTCCAACCAACATGTGAAATGCCACCATTGATGATTTCACAAATATGGGGATGATTTATAAGGATTTTTTGATGCCTTCCCCGGACATTATGAGCTCATCTGAGGTGCTTTTCCATTTTTCCCGAGTTACGGGATTTTAATTGTTCCAAAAATAAAACGTCGGACTTCCACTCCACAGAAAAATTTAAAATTTTGCAGGTAATTGGATTGGATTTTTATTGGTGTGTGTACAAAATTTCAGCTCAGAACTCGAAAAGCAAAATTTCAGCTCAAAACTCAAAAATAGCACCAACGGCGCCCCAACGGCGCGCCAATGAGCATTCTCCAAATCCACCGCGTCAAATGCTACCTAAGAAGATTCCACAAATATGGGGATGATATGTAAGGATTTTTGGATGCCTTCCCCGGACATTTTGAGCACATCTGAGGTGCTTTTCCAATTTTCCCGATTTACAGGATTTTAATTTTTCCAAAAATAAAACGTCGGACTTCCTCTTCTTAGAAAAATCTTAAATTTTGCAGGTAGTTGGATTCAATTTTTCTTGGTTTGTGTACAAAATTTCAGCTCAAAACTCAAAAATAAAAATTTCAGCTCAAAACTTAAAAAACGCACCTATGGTGCCGCAATAGCGCACCAATGGCCCATTGAACCAATGCATAAGAGCAATCTCCAATTCCACTACGTCAAATGCTACCTAAGAAAAATTCACAAATATGGGGATGATTTATAAGGATTTTTGGATGCCTTCCCCGGACATTTTGAGCTCATCTGAGATGTTTTTCCATTTTCCGAGATTTACGGGATTTTAATTGTTCCAAAAATAAAAATTTCTGCACAAAACTCAAAAATCGCACCAATGGCGCCCAAATGGCGCCCCAATAGCGCACCAATGGCCCAGTGAACCATTGGATAAGAGCAATCTCCAAATCCACCAGGTCAAATGCTACCTAACATGATCCCACAAATATGGGGATGATTTATAAGAATTTTTGGATGCCTTCCCTGGACATTTTGAGCTCATCTGAGGTGCTTTTCCATCTTCCCTGATTTACGGGATTTTAATTGCTCCAAAAATCAAAATTTCAGCTCAAAACTCAAAAATTGCACCAACGGCACCCAAATGGCGCCCCAATTGCTCACAAAAGGCGCACCATTGGCGCCCCAATAGCGCACCGATGGCCCTGTGAACCATTACATAAGAGCAATCTCGAAATCCACCATGTCAAATGCTACCTAACATGATCCCACAAATATGGGGATGATTTATAAGGATTTTTGGATGCCTTCCCCGGACATTTTGAGCTTATCTGAGGTGCTTTTCCATTTTCCCCGATTTATGGGAATTTAATTGTTCCAAAAATAAAAAGTCGGACTTCCACATCTCAGAAAATTCTGAAATTTTGCTGGAAGATGGATTGGATTTTTATTGGTGTGTGTACAAAATTTCAGCATAGAACTCAAAAACGCACCAATGGCGGCCCAATAGCGCACCAATGGCCCATTGAACCAATGCATAAGAGCAATCTACAATTCCACCATGTCAAATGCTACCTAAGATGATTTCACAAATATGAGGACGATTTATAAAGATTTTTAGATGCCTTCCTGGGACATTTTGAGCTCATCTGAGGCGCTTTTCCATTTTTCCCGATTTACGGGATTTTATTTGTTCCAAAAATAAAAAGTCGGACTTCCACTTCTCAGAAAAAAGTTTGAAATTTTGCTGGTAGTTTGAGTGGATTTTTATTGGCGTGTTTACGCAATTTCAGCTCGAAACTCAAAAATCAAAATTTCAGCTCACAACTCAAAAATTGCACCAATAGCGCCCCAATAGCTCACCAATGGCGCACCATTGGTGCCCCAGTACCGCACCAATGGCCCAATGAACCATTGCACTAGAGCAATCTCAAATTCCACCATGTCAAATGCTAACTAACATGATCCCACAAATGTGGGGATAATTTTGAAGGTTTTTTGGATGCCTTCCCCGGACATTTTGAGCTCATCTGAGGTGCTTTTCCATTTTCCCCGATTTACGGGATTTTAATTCTTCCAAAAATAAAATGTCGGAATTCCACTACTCAGAAAATTCTGAAATTTAGCAGGAAGTTGGATCAAAATTTCAGCTCAAAACTCGCACCCATGGCGCACCAATAGCGCACCATTGGCCCAGTGAACCAATGCAGAGGAGCAATCTCCAATTCCACCACGTCAAATGCTACCTAAGACGATTTCATAAATGTGAGAACGATTTATAAGGATTTTTGGAAGCCTTCCTTTGACATTTTGAGCTCATCTGAGGTGCTTTTCCATTTTTCCCGATTTACGGAATTTTAATTGTTCCAAAAATAAAAATCGGACTTCCAGTTCTCAGAAAAATTTGAAATTTTACAGGTAGTTTGAATGGATTTTTATTGGAGTTTGTAAAAATTACAGCTCAAAACTGAAAAATCAAAATTTCAGCTCAAAACTCAAAAATTGCACCAAAGGCGCCAAAATGGCGCCCAATAGCTCACCAAATGGCGCCCCAATAGCGCACTAATGGCCCAGTGAACCATTGCATAAGAGCAATCTCCAAATCCACCATGTCAAATGCTACCTAACATGATCCCACAAATATTGGGATAATTTAGAAGGATTTTTGGATGCCTTCCCCGGACATTTTGAGCTCATCTGAGGTGCTTTTCCATTTTTCCCGATTTACGGGATTTTAATTATTCCAAAAATAAGTAGTCGGAATTCCACGTCTTAGAAAATTCTGAAATTTTGCAGGAAGTTGGATTGGATTTTTATTGGTGTGTGTACAAAATTTCAGCTCAAAACTAAAAAATCAAAATTTCAGCTCAAAACTCAAAAATCGCACCAATGCCGCACCAATAGCGCCCCAATAGCGCACCAATGGCCCAGTGAACTAATGCATAACAGCAATCTGCAAATCCACCATGTAAAATGCTACATAAGATCCCACAAATATGGGGATGATTTATAAGGATTTTTGGATGCCATTCCCGGGCATTTTGAGCTCATCTGACGTGCTTTTCCATTTTTCTCGATTTACTGGAATTTAATTTTTCCACTTCTCAGAAAATTCTAAAATTTTGCATGTAAGTATTGGCTTTTTTATTGTTGTTTGTACAAAATTTCAGCTCAAAACTCAAAAATCGCAGCATTGGCGCGCCAATAGCGCCCTAATAGCGAACCAATGGCGCACCAATGCCACCCCAATAGTGCACCAATGGCCGAGTGAACCAATGCATAAGAGCAATCTCCAATTCCACCAAGTCAAATGCTACCTAAGATGATTTTACAAATATGAGGATGATTTATAAGGATTTTTGGATGCCTTCCGCGGACATTTTCAGCACGTCTGAGGTGCTTTTCTATTTTTCCTGATTTACGGGATTTTATTTGTTCCAAAAATAAAAATTCGGACTGCCACATCTTAGAAAAATCTGAAATTTTGCAGGTAGTTGGAATGGATTTTTATTGGTGTGTGTACGCAATTTCAGCTTAAAACCCAAAAATCGCACCATTGGCGCCCCAATTGCGCACCTAAGGCCCAGTGAACAATGCATAAGAGCAACCTCCAAATCCACCAAGTCAACTGCTACCTAAGATGATCCCATAAATATGGGGATGATTTATAAGAATTTTCGGATGCCTTCCCCGGACATTTTGAGCTCATCTGAGGTGCTTTTACATTTTTCCCGATATACGGGATTTGAATTGTTCCAAAAATAAAAAGTCGGACTTCCACATATCAGAAAAATCTGAACGTTTGCAGGTAGTTGGATTGGATTCTTAGTTGTGTGTGTACCAAATTTCAGCATAAAACTAAAAAATCGCACCAATGGCGCCCCAATAGCGCATCAATGGTGCACCAATGGCGGCCCACTAGCGCACCAAAGGCCCAGTGAACCAATGCATAAGAGTAATCTCCAAATCCACCCTGTCAAATGCTACCCAAGATGATTCCACAGATATGGGAATGATTTATAAGGATTTTTGGATGCCTTCCTCGGACATTTTGAGCTCATCTGAGGTGCTTTTCCATTTTTCCCGTTTTACGGGATTTTAATTGTTCCAAAAATGAAAAATCGGACTTCCACTTCTCAGAAAAATCTGAAATTTTGCAGGTAGTTGGATTGGATTTTTATTGGTTTGTGTAATATGTTAAGCTCAAAACTCAAAAATCAAAATTTCAGCTCCAAACTTAAAAATCGTCCCAATAGCGCCCTAAAGGCGCACCAATGAGCAATCTCCAAATCCACCCTGTCGAATGCTACCTAAGATGATTCCACAAATATGGGAATGATTTTTGGCTGCCTTCCGCGGACATTTTGAGCTCATCTGTGGTGCTTTTCCATTTTTCCCGATTTACGGGATTTTAGTTGTTCCAAAAATAAAAATGTCGGATATCCACTTCTCAGAAAAATCTGATATTTTGCAGGTAGTTGGATTGGAATTTTATTGGTGTGTTTAAAAATTTCCGCTCAAAACTGAAAAATTAAAATTTCAGCACAAATTTAAAAATAGTCCCAATAGCGCCCCATTGGCGCACCAATGAGCAATGTCCAAATCCACCCTATCAAATGCTACCTAAGATAATTCCACAAATGTAAGGATGATTTATAAGGATTTTTAGATGCCTTCCCTGGACATTTTGAGCTCATTTTAGGTGCTTTTCCAATTTTTCCGATTTACGAGATTTTAATTGCTCCAAAAATAAAAAGTCGGACTTCCAAATCACAGAAAAATCTGAAATTTTGCAGGTGGTTGTATCGGAGTTTTATTGGGTGTGTACAAAATTTTAGCTCAAAACTCAAAAAGCAAAATTTCAGCTCAAATCTCAAAAATCGCACCAATGACGCCCCATTGGAGCACCATTAGCGCATCAATAACGCCCCAATAGCGCCCCATTGGCCCAGTGAACCAATGCATAAGAGCAATCTCCAATTCCACCATATAAAATGCTACCTAAAATGATTTCACAATTTTGGGGAAGATTTATAAGGATTTTTGGATGCGTTCCCCGGACATTTTGAGCTCATCTGAGGTGCTTTTCCATTTTTTCCGAATTACGGGATTTTAATTGTTTCAAAAATAAAAAGTCGTAATTTTATATCTCAGAAAAATTTTAAAAATTGCAGGTAGTTGGATTGGATTTTTATGGGTGTGTGTTCAAAATTTCAGCTCAAAACTCAAAAATCGCACCAATGGCGCAGCAATAGCGCCCCAATAGCGCACCAATGGCCCAGTGAACCAATGCATAAGAGCAATCTCCAAATATACCAAGCAAAATGCTACCCATTATGTTTACACAAAAATGGGAATGATTTATATGAATTTTTGGATGCCTTTCCCGGACATTTTGAGCTCACCTGAGGTGCTTTTCCATTTTTTCCGAATTACGGGATTTTAACTGTTCCAAAAATAAAAAGTCGGACTTCTATATCTCAGAAAAATCCGAACTTTTGCAGGTAGTTGGATTAAATTTTTCTTGGTTTGTATAAAAAGTTTTAGCTCAAAGCTCAAAAATCAAAATTTCAGCTCAAAAATCAAAATTTCAGCTCAAAACTCAAAAATCGCACCAATGGCCCAATGAACCAATGCATAAGAGCAATCTCCAAATCCACCATGTCAAATGATATTTATGATGATTCCAAAAATATGGGGATGATGTTTAAGGATTTTTGGATGCCTTCCCCGGACATTTTGAGCTCATCTGAGTGCTTTTCCATTTTTCCCGATTTAGGGGGATTTTAATTTTTCCAAAAATAAAAAGTTGGACTTCCACTTCTCAGAAAAATCTGAAATTTTGCAGGTCGTTGGATTTTCTTTTTATTCGGGTGTGTACAAAATTTCAGCACAAAACTCAAAAATCAAAATTTCAGCTCAAAACTCAAAAATCGCCTCAATGGCGCACCAATAGCTCACCAAAGGCGCCCGAATGGCGCCCCAATAGTGCACCAATGGCCAAGTGAACCAATGCATAAGAGAAATCTCCAAATCCACCATGTAAAATGCTACCTATGATGTTTCCACAAATATGCAGATGATTTGTATGGATTTTTGGATGCCTTCCCAGGATGTTTTGAGCTCATCTGAGGTGCTTTTCCATTTTTTCTGATTTACCAGATTTTAATTGTTTCAAAAATAAAAAGTCGGACTTCCATATCTCAGAAAATTCTAAAAATATTCAGGTAGTTGGATTGGAGTTTTATTGGTGTGTGTACAAAATTTCAGCTCAAAACTCAAAAAATAAAATTTCAGCTCAAAACTCAAAAATCGCACCAATGGCGCACCAAAGGCCCAATAAACCAATGCATAACAGCAATCTTCAAATCCAACATGTCAATTTCTATCTATGGGTATGATTTATAAGGATTTTTGGATGCCTTCCCCGGCCATTTTGAGCTCATCTGAGGTGTTTTTCCATTTTTTTCTATTCACGGGAATTTAATTCTTCCAAAAATAAAAAGTCGGACTTCCACTTCACAGAAAAATCTAAAATTTTGCAAATAGTTGGATTGGATTTTTATTGGTGTGTGTACAAAATTTCAGCTCAAAACTCAAAAATCAAAATTTCAGCCAAAAACTCAAAAATCGCACCATTGGCGCACCATTCGCACCAATGGCGCCCCAATAGCGCACCAATGGCCCAGTGAACCAATGAATAAGAGCAATCTCCAAATCCACCTTGTAAAATGCTACCTATGATGATTCCACAAGTGGGGATGATTTATAAGGATTTTTGGATGCCTTCCCCGGATTTTTTGAGCTCATCTGTTGAGGTGCTTCTCCATTTTTCCTAATTTACGAAATTTTAATTGTTCTATAAATAAAAAGTCGGACTTCCACATCTCAGAAAAATCTGAAATTTTGCGCGTTGTTGGACTGGATTTTTGTTCGTGTGTGTACAAAATTTCAGCACAAAACTCGTAAAACAAAATTTCAGCTCAAAACAAAAAAATCGCACCAATAGCTCACCAATGGCGCACCAATGAGCAATCTCCAAATCCACCATGTTAAATGCTACCTAAGATGATTCCACAAATATGGGGATGATTTATAAGGATTTTTGGATGCCTTCCCCTGACATTTTGAGCTCATCTGAGGTGCTTTTCCATTTTTTCCGATGTTCCGGATTTTAATTGTTCCAAAAATAAAAAAGTCGGACTTGAACATGTCAGAAAATTCTGAATTTTTGCAGGCAGTTGGATTGGATTTTTATTGGTGTGTGTACAAGATTTCAGCTTAAAACTCAAAAATCGTGCCAATGGCACACCAATGGCGCCCCAATGGCCAAGTGAACCAAAGCATAAGAGCAATCTCCAAATCCACCATGTCAAATGATACCTAAGATGATTCCACAAATATGGGGATGATTTATAAGGATTTTTGGATGCCTTCCCCGGACATTTTGAGCTCATCTAAGGTGCTTTTCCATTTTTCCGATTTAAGGGAAATTAATTGTTCCAAAAATTAAAAATTCGGACCTGCACATATCAGAAAAATCTGAAATTTTGTGGGTAGTTGGACTGGATTGTTATTCGTATGTGTACAAAATTTCAGCTCAAAACTCATAAATCAGAATTTCAGCTCAAAAATCGCACCAATGGTGCACCAACGAGCACTCCAAATCCACCATGTCAAATGCTACCTAAGAAGACTCCAAAAATATTGGGATGATTTATATGAACTTTTCGATACCTTCCTCGGGTATTTTGAGGTCATCTGAGGTGCTTTTCTTTTTTTCATGATTTACGGGATTTTAGTAGTTCCATAAATAAAAACTCGGACTTCCTCTTCTCAGATAAATTTAAAATTTTGCAGGTAGTTGTATGGGATTTTTATTGATGTCTGTAGAAAATTTCAGCTCAAAACTCAAAAATCGCACCAATAGCTCACCAATGGCGCAGCAATAGCGCCCCAATGGCGCACCAATGGCCCAGTGTGTTAGTCTAAACATGGGTCTAGTACTTTAATCAGTGTTAATCCATAATTAACCATGTTTAGTGTGTTGATATATTATGATTTTGATGACTAACAAACTGGATTAGAAGTTTGCCATATATACTTGTGTTGAGTTTTCTCGCAGCTAGGTTTTCAGCTTGGTTTCAGAAGAAACCACACCTGTCTGACAACATCGTGGTCCCAGCTGCAAGTGGCCAAGTGGTCCCAATGGTCCATACAGCAATTAAGGCCAACTCCCAACTACTCCAACGGGCAGAAAAAATGGTCCAATACTGGAGAGAAGACTTCAACCCTTATCTCTCACCTCTCTTTGATCAATTATGTGAAGGAGACCATGTGGTCCAACTTTGTGGTCCGAATAACCAAAAATGGAAATTCTTTGTATAATGAAGGCAAATGGAGAGTGGACTTCCTCAAAATGAAGCAGTACCATCCTGCAGGACATCAAGGTCTGATCTGGAGCTTAATGGGAGAATGTAGCCATTGGAGGAAGAGAAAAATATCTCACCTACCCCCACCAACTCAAGCACTATATAAGGAAGGCCAATGGATATCTTTCTTCCTCAACCCAGCCATTTGAAAACATGCTATTGAGTTGATTCTTGAGCTTATACCTGCTGTGTTCTTGCTGTTCTTGAGAGCTTTGAATTTGTGCTTAATCTTGTTCTCCAAGTCCTTACAAAGGGTAGAGTATTTAGGCAAGACTAGTGTAGTATTGTTGGGTCCTCAAATCAGGGTTTTGATTTGAGTAAAGGTTAGAGTTTAGCCTGGAAAAACTTGTAAAGGTTAGAGATTAGCCTGCAAAAGCTTGTGTGTGTAAAGGTTTGAGCTTAGCCTGCAAAAGCTTGGTTTCTGTAATAGGTTGAGGCTGATCCCGCAAAAGCCTAAGTTAGTGAGGGTTTGAAATCCTAAAGGAGGGTCCTCTAGGTAGTGGAGTACCTGGTGAGGGGGAACCACTCTAAAATCATTGTGTCATATTCTCTCTTCCCTCTGCGCTCTTATAATTCTGCTTGTGATTACTGTCAGTTCTGGGGGTGAGTGGTTTGTGAAGGAACCATCTGGTTTTTCAGAAACCAAACCAGAAACCAACCGCGATTAAGGGGTAGCCTAATTAACCCCCCACCCCCCCCCCCCCCCCGCCCCCCCACCCCCCCCTCTCTTAGGCCTATCTGGGCTAAGAATTGGTAGCGGAGCCACGTCCTCAGTACAAACTTTGATTACTGGAGGTTCAGAATGAAGATCTTCTTTGAAGGCAAAGATCTGGAGATGTGGATCATAGTCCAGCATCCTTATGCCAGACCACTAAGGGATATGCAGTTCTGGTCAGAAGAGAAGCTCAAAAAGACTAAGCTTGATGCTCAAGCCAAGAATGTTCTTCTTTGCGGAATAAGTGAGAGTGAGTTTCAAAGAGTCAAATCTTGTGAAATTGCCTATGAGATCTGGAGGCTTCTATGTGTCACTCATGAAGGCACAAACCAAGTGAAGGAGTCAAGGCTCAATCATCTCATGAGGGACTATGAACTGTTTCAGATGGTTTCTGGTGAAACCATATAGGAGATGGATACTCGCTTCACAATTATGTGCAACAGTCTTGCAACTCTTGGGAAGGTTATTACACAAAGAGAGAAGGTTGCAAAGTACTTAGGTCTCTACCTAAGGAATGGGAGCCCAAGGTTACTGCCATAGAAGAAGCTCAGAACTTGAACACTCTCACCTATGATGAGCTGATTGGAAAGCTTATAGTGCATGGTTCCAAGCTTGAAACCAAGGAACCAAAGAAGAAGAACCTAGCCTTAAATCCCAAGATTCTGATGATGATAGTGATTCAGATGTTGCACTCCTTACAAAGAGATTTGTAAGATACTTCAAGAAAAAGCAACTCAAGGGAAGAAGTCCTAAAAGTGTGAAGATTGATGAGCAAAAAAGGGACCCTCTGACATGCTTTGGTTGCAACCGCCCTGGTCACATCAATTCAGAGTGTCCCTACCAAAAGAAGAACAGATATGATTCTTCAAAAACCAAAGGGAAGAAGGTCATGTTTGCTTGGGATGACTCGGATTCTTCAAGTGATTCTGAGGCAGATGAGGATGCAAACTTATGTCTCATGGCTCAAGAAGATTCTGAGGTAGATGACTCACCTGACTTTACTTTTGATGAATTACAAGATGCTTTTGCTGAATTGCATGATAGATATAAAGAAGTTCTTAAAAAGAACAAAGCATATAAGAAACGCATTGATTTACTTGAATATGATGCTGATGCACATAGAAATGCATATGAAAAGCTTGATACTGCTCATACTGAAGTTTGTAGGTCATATGAAACTCTAAAAGCTGAAAAAGTTGCTCATAGTGAACTAGAAAAATTAAATGCTTCTAGTAATGCTAATAGTGAGTTGTTGGTCATGGAGAATAGTAAGCTCAAAGAGGAAGATAGAGATCTTAAACAGTCTCTTGAGAAATTCACCAGTGGAACTGAAAATCTAAATATATTGTTAGGACAGCAAAGACACTCTGTGCAGAAAGAAGGAATAGGGGCTACACTTTTGTGCATTTTGTCAAGGCGGGATCTGATGTGCCTGTAGCTACTTATGTGCATGCTAAAAAACAATATCAGACTGCTAAGAATGCTAAGATAGGATCCAGAATGCAATATAGACACAGATCTCCTAACAAGGCATACAAACCAGAGGATTCTAGTGTGGTTTTTAACAAACCAAACCAGTATGTGCCATTCGTTCGAACTAGGTCTGGAAAACCATATACACCTAAGACAAACATGTATCCACCTAGGAGAAACTATCATATGCATTCACATGGATTCAATGCATCTCATATTACATGCTATTGCTATGGTAAAGCTGGTCATGGTATTAGAACTTGTTGGTTTAAGAAGAGAAACAGTAATGTGAAGTATGTGTGGGTTCCGAAAGGAACCAAGCCTAACCCTGAAGGACCCAAGTTTGTTTGAGTACCTAAAGCTTGATCATATTGATAGGATACTAGGGATGAATGGATCTTGGACAGTGGGTGTTCAAGGCATATGACGGGAGACTTATCCATGTTCTCATCCCTAACTGAGAAGGACCAAGGTAATGTAACTTTTGGTGATAAGTCAAAAGGGAAAATCCTTGGTCTTGGTAATGTTGGTTCTAACCCTGTTATTGAGCATGTTTTATTTGTTGATAATCTGAAGTATAATCTGCTAAGTATTAGTCAGTTATGTGATAAAGGATATAGGGTTGTTTTTGAAACTTCTAGTTGTTTGGTTTTAGACAAAAACCAAGTGGTTTATATTGGCAATAGAAAAGGCAACATATATTTTATAAACTTATGCAATGTTTCTGACCTTGAGTTCAAGTGTTTAAGTGCAAGAACAGAGAGTTGGTAAAAGGTCTGCCTAAGCTCAAGTATGAGAAAGAAACCACATGTAGAGCCTGTCAGCTTGGAAAACAAGTTAAAAGTTCCTTTAAACCTAAGCATACTATTTCTACATCTAGACCCCTTGAACTATTGCATATTGACTTGTTTGGACCTATGAGAATAGTAAGTCTAGGTGGTAAGAGTTATGTATTTGTGATTGTGGATGATTATTCAAGATATACATGAGTATTATTTCTTGCACAAAGAGATCATGCATGCTATGAATATGGTACTCTTATTAGGCGTCTACAAAATGAAAAAGGCTACAAGATTTCAAAAATAAGAAGTGATATAAGAAGTGATCATGGTGGAGAATTTGATAATCTTGTATTTAAACACTTCTGTGAGCAAAGTGGCATTAAATACACCTTTTCGACTCCTAGAACACCTCAACAAAATGGGGTTGTTGAAAGAAAGAATCGAACTTTGCAAGAAATGGCTAGAACTATGCTTAATGAGCATAAGTTACCTACCTACTTCTGGGCAGAGGGTGTAAACACAGCTTGTTACATTTTGAATAGAGTATCAATACGTCCTTTGATTGAAAAGACTCCCTATGAGATTTGGTTTGATAAGAAACCGAGCATTGGTTATTTTAAAGTATTTGGGTCTAAATGCTACATTCTTAATACTAAGGACAATTTTGATAAATTTGAGGTTAAATCTGATGATGGTATATTTCTTGGATACTCTCTAACTAGTAAAGCATATCGAGTCTATAACAAGAGAACCTTGGTTGTTGAAGAAACCATGCATGCTGTTTTTTATGAGATTGACCCATGTGATGCATGTGATGATATAGTCACAGATACTGCACCTGAAAATCAACCACAGATCATGAGCATTAATGGGACTGTTGAAAAAGAGGAAGAACCTATTGAATTGAAGCCTCTTCCACTACCCATGCAAGAACCAACTGTGCGACCAGGTTCACAACTAAGCATGGAACCAATGGTGGAACCACGTGGTTTTAGGGACAAACTAAATGATGCACAACAAGGATCTACATCTCATGGAAATGTGAGAGCACCCAGAGGACACTCAACAGAGGTTATACTTGGAGACTTATCTAGAGGGGTGACTACTAGATCCTCACTACACAATGTCAACTCACATCTTGCATTCCTCTCACAAGTGGAACTCAAGAGTGCAAAAGAGGCTATTCTTGATGAAAATTGGGTAATGGCGGTGCAAGAAGAGTTAAATCAGTTCAAGAGAAGTGATGTTTGGGAACTTGTGCCTAGACCTACTGAGCATCCAGTCATTGGAACCAAATGGGTTTTCAGAAACAAACTTGATGAGAATGGCGTTGTGGTAAGAAACAAAGCAAGGTTAGTTGCTCAAGGGTATAATCAAGAGGAAGGTATTGATTATGATGAGACCTTTGCTCCTGTTGCTAGATTACAGTCCATTCGTATGCTACTTGCATTTGCATCATATAAATCCTTCAAGTTATATCAAATGGATGTTAAGAGTGCATTCTTAAATGGACATATCTTAGAAGAAGTTTTTGTTGAGCAACCACCTGGTTTTGAATGTCATGACCATCCTGAGCATGTTTATAAGCTTAAAAAGGCATTGTATGGACTTAAACAAGCTCCTAGAGCATGGTATGATAGATTAAGTTCTTATCTTGTGTCTAAAGGCTTCTCTAGAGGCAAAGTTGATTCAACATTATTTGTTAGAACTAACAAAAGTGATGTTATCATTGTGCAAATCTATGTTGATGATATTTTGTTTGGAGCAACTAATGATTTGCTTTGCAAGGAATTTCAGAAGCTTATGCATAGTGAATTCGAAATGAGCATGATGGGTGAGCTAAATTACTTTCTGGGATTCCAAGTTAAGCAGCTTGATGGTGGTATTTTCATTAATCAAGCTAAGTACACTTGGGATTTGTTGAAGCGCTTTGGTTTGAGTGAAACCAAGCCTAGTGCCACCCTTATGAGCACATCCACCAAACTTGACATGGATGAACATGGTAAGGATGTTGATATAAAGATGTACAGAGGCATGATAGGTAGTCTTCTTTATCTCACTGCAACAAGACCTGATATAATGTTCAGTGTATGTTTATGTGCAAGATTTCAATCATGCCCTAAAGAGTCTCACCTTAAAGCAATTAAGCGCATATTCAAGTATCTTAAGGGAACATCCTCTCTTGGTTTATGGTATCCTAAAGTCAGCACTTTTGAGCTAACAAGTTATTCAGATGCAGATTTTGCAGGGTGCACATTAGATCGAAAAAGCACAAGTGGGACATGCCAATTACTT
>JAKUCV010003707.1:9586-19900 GCA_028386065.3 Turnera subulata
AAAAAAAAACATCTTTTTCTTTCTTCAGAATCTTATTTATAACATCTTTAATTTGGATACAAAATGGAAAAACTTAATTAATTGTTTTGGAGTTTCCCCACCCCCACTTTACATGTGGATATATCAAAGAACTATCCACAAATGTCATAATCCCAACAAAGCCTAGGTGTGACCATAATCAATTGAATTTGCCTTATTCAAATTCTATGATATATAGAACATAGACCAGGCCTCCACTAGAGTTGCACCAGCTCTCAAAATACAAGCTTGTTGGACTTTGCCCCGTAATCCTAATGTTCTCTTCCGCCGTCAAAACTCAAAAAAGCATAAAACGCGTTATTACCAAACACACTATCAATCAATTACGAGTAATTTCCCTAAAACAGGATGTTAATTGTTTTTAATTTGTTGGTTTTCCCATATCTATCTTATGATGTAGAAAACCAAACCAATCAAGAACCTGCAAGTCGTGACTCCCATGGCCATGCAAGACTATACATATATAATATATGCTAAAATCAATCTTTTCATCATATTATTGAGGAATTTGCTTTTGATTATGAGGTATGTTAAGTGGAGGGAAGCTACTGGTGTTTCTGGGATGAATTATGATCATCAGGGCATGGAGAGCTACTGGTTACCAGAAGGAAACTGACCAATCATTGGATAGGGACAGATGAGTTAAGATAAACTATACATGTTCAATAAAACTGACATTTTGCAGTTTGGCAATTGCCAGTAGTGGATGGGATGACTTGTAGCCTTGGATATTGTCATCAACATGTCCTTTTCTCATATAAGATTATAATTAACTGCTAGAATTGTTGGCGTTAGAGCTAAGTATCAAATATTAATTGGTAAATAATTTGGTTTGGTAAATTGGAGGAGAAATATAATCTTATTCTTTCACTGTTTGGTGGTGAATTTATGTTCTTATACATCTAGGAGCATGAGGTTTGGTAAATAGATTGATTTTTTTGAGAAACATTCACTAAAAAAAAGCCAATCATATATGACAACTTTTTGGTCATATTTAGCCTAAAATTTGTCTATGAACTGAGAACCTCATCCCAACCTAAACTTTTTTTCAAAAAAAAAAAAAGGTTATGCTATTTTTGGTTCATGGTAAACTGAAAGCTAAAAATACATATTTCTACCAAATGGTATGGGCTTTTTAGCCTCTCTAGGAGATTACATTTAGCCCACTTGTTTTTGGGCTATTGTCTACTTAGTTACAAGATGACAGATAAAATGGAGGCCCACAACGTCAACTGGAAGACATATAGTTTATAAAGGAACGAGGTCGTTTCAGGCATGACGTCTTCAGCGACATTTCATCTTTCCGTTCAACATAAATGGCACGTCGTCGTCATCGTAGTGACGTAACAAGGAAAGTGGCCCGCACCGAGCTACACGTCATACTTTCATGATGTATCAAGTTGCATTGCATTTGCATAGTGCGGTGAGGGAAATTATTTTTCTTTACCAGGATTTTACATCACAATTAGAGAAATATATAGGAAAAAAAATGGTCATATTTGATTATCATTACGGAAACAAATCTAATTTAAAAATATTGCTTAGCATGAAGAATTGGTTATTATTTTTCCCGGAATTTTGGTTTATTAAGTAATTAATTTGAAGTTCATTCTTCAGAGAATCATGGTTAAAACTTAAAACCACTCATTCTTTTTTTTTTTTTTAGTTAAAACCACTCATTCTTTGCATATTAATTATTTGATCATTTTATATTCCGTTGTAGTTTCTCTCTTCTTTATATTAGAAAAATGAAGATTATGTATTAAGTCTTAAATATTTAATGAATAATCATATAATATTGTATGAAACTTTTCCTTAAATAAACTAGGAGGTTCCGTATCATAGTTAGATGTCATTACATTACTATCATCATCAAAGCAACGGAGAGATACCTCATAAAGGAGAAGAGACGATCCATCATATCCATTATCCTCAACTATAGAAAGGGAGAATAAATAAAAAGGAGGTTGAAAGTCAAAACTCAACAGAAAGAAAAACAAAAAAAAAAAGGTTATAACAAGAAGAAGAAGGAAGGAAGAGGCGGTTTTGGGTACATCGTAATCCCGAGGTTGTAATGTAAACAAAGAAAAGTTAAGCATGTCTGTTAGCGCAATTAACGAATATGCCACGTAGTCGTTTTGGCCGTTTACTGGGCCATTTTTATACGTGGCAGCACCTCCCATCTAGGTGTCCTACTTCCCTTCCCTCCACGTGTCCAGTCCAGCCACACCCCCCGTCTCCTCCTTCCCTTACACACACCCATCCATCTCTCCCTCCCTCCCTCCCTCCCTGTAAACCAAAACCAACTTTTCTGTTTTCTCTGTTCTTTCTCTTCTTTGCTTCTTGTTGTTTCTTGTTGATTGGTATATATATATATATATTGGATTTGAATCATCAACAGCAAGAAGAACGTACGTACGGCAATGGCTTGGAGCTTGAGAACCAAGATTCTAGAGATTACTGAAGGGGAGTTGTATAGTGGGAATGGATTTGATTGGTGGGATGAGATTGATCATTCCAAGGAATGGCAAAGAGGCATCTTCTATTTCTTGAGTGCATCTTATGCCTTTGTCTCCTTTGTAGCCCTGGTGTGTTTTTTTTTTTTTTTTGTCCTTCTCTTCCTCTCTTTAATCTGTTGAATCATAGTAATATATATATATATTGACTGGATCAGCTTATAACACATTTGGGTTTAATTGGTTGACTAATCACAAGGAGAAGGTTTATTATATTCTTTGTGTTTCTGCTCTGTATTTTAAGAAAGAAAGTCTATAAAGTAGAATTCCCTGTAAACTTGGGTAGATAAATTTAATGCCTTCTCCTGACGAAATTGCAAAAGAATGCTTCTTGTCACCCAAGATATCATTGTTCAGGTCTTTAATTAAAGGTGTTAAGGCTTGAGCTTTAGCTTTGGTGTTCTCCTATTAGCTAGGTGTGTTTATCTAATCATTAACAGAGAGTTTCTTATGTGTTTGATGGCATTGCTGATCTGATTAAATGTCCAGGTTCAACTATTTCGCATCCAAATGAGAGTGCCTGAATATGGTTGGACAACGCAGAAGGTTTTTCACTTGATGAATTTCGTCGTGAATGCACGTGAGGATTAAGAATATTTGTTAATTCTGTTTCTGCATTTGGTTAACTATATCAAGTAATTAGTTACTCAAGTGAGAGCTGCTTTTTTCACAGTGAGGGCACTTCTTTTTGGTCTTTACAAGAGTGTGTTTCTCATCAAGCCAAAGGTATGTTTCTCTGATTAACACAGATCCCTCGAGGTTTATTTTGGGATATTATGTGCTTACACTAAAGGTTTCTGATGCACAAGTAATAATATAAGGAACCATCATGTCTCTCAATTCTTAAAGTATGATTTCTTTTGTAATTAATCCTTTGTTTCTTCTGGACTGACTTAAACTCTGTGATGCTTCAGGCTCTTGAAGTTGTGCTTCTTGATCTTCCTAGCCTTCTGTTCTTTTCAACATATTCATTACTGGTGTTGTTTTGGGCAGAGATTTATCACCAGGTATATTAACTTCTTTAGCTACAAATTCCTGATGTGATGACTGTGTGCGACACCTGAGTTAATGATTCTGCATTGCTTCTTTCAGGCAAGAAGCCTTCCAATTGACAAACTCAGGCCTGCATATTATATCATTAATGGGGCCATATACTTCATACAGGTGAGTGATGTCAATCTAATCCTTTAGTTACTTGTTGGTTGGATTTTAGGAGAAAGGTTGTAGTTAAATCCTTTTGTGTTTCTTCATGCAACTCAACCTTTGATGCTGATAATTCTATCATGATTAAAGGCATGCATCTGGATAGCTATAACACTGAGTAAAAGTCCTGTTGCTCGAGAAGTTGGAAAACTCTTCTTTTCAGGTCAGTTTTCCTACTATACTATTCTATGTGTGTTCAATGAATTTAAGTGTTGTCCTTCTCATTGTGTCTTGTTGTCCCCTCTGTTAACTCACCATCTCCATTCTTCTGTTCTGCAGTTATTTCTGTATGCGTTGCTGTGGGATTCTTGATATATGGTGGGAGGTAATTACCACCGGAATTAGATATTGAAAAGTTAATTAGTATTCCAATCCATGTAATGCCAATCGTATCTTGAGTTGTTGGTTTACATTTCTAGGTTGTTTATCATGTTGAGGAGATTTCCCATTGAATCCAGAGGTCGTCAGAAGAAGCTGTACGAGGTCTGTACCATATATTTCTGAACTTAAAAGTCTGCTTGGCAATATCTCCTTCTTGGGGTTTCCATTAAGACACCAATTGTAAGAGACTTTAAATGTATCTATCACAGGTTGGCTGTGTGACGGGAATTTGCTGTACATGTTTCTTGATAAGATCCTTTGTGGTGAGGGTCAACTACTGTTTACATGCCTTTTTATGCATACCAATATTTTTAGGGTGAATATGTTCTGATTGGTTTATTTTGTAGATTATCCTCTCAGCCTTTGACAAGAACGCTGATCTTGATGTCATGGATCATCCTCTTCTTAATCTGATCTATTACACGGTATGCTTTGGCTCCCTAATGCCAGATTTTTTGGTTTAATTGAAGATTGAAGCCTCCTTGATCAAACTGCATACTGCAGTTTTAATGGAAGAATAGTTCCTATAGTATCCATTGATTTTATGTTGTCATTTCTTTGGCAGTTGGTGGAGATTGTACCATCAGGATTGGTGCTATTCATCTTGAGGAAGCTGCCACCAAAGCGCATTTCGAATCAATATCACCCTATTAGATGAAGCAACAGGATTCCTGCTAACTACAAAAGATACAATTCCAAGCAGGAACAAAAACAACAGGCAGAGAGGTGGACAAGAAGCAGCGGAAGAAAAATGTGTGGTTTGCTTGAATTACACCCCTAGTTGCTTACTCCTGTACGCATTCACCAGAATTTTCTTGTAGCGAACTAACAAAGCAGAAGTTGCATCTCTCTTTCCTTTATCTGTAAATTCCTTAAATATAATTTTTTATCTGTTGTTTAGTCATGTCATAATGCCAAGATCTTCTAGCACTGGAAAATTAAGAAGAAGAGAGGCCGAGGAATATAGAATCCATGTAGTGAAGGATACTTAATTTCCTGCACTCTTCTATTAGTTTGCCAGTTAATTAGCTCTAATTGCAACAATGGAATTAATCAAGGCCGGCTTGAGTAGGATATATTAATGTGAAGGGAAGGGCAGGCTGCTGGTCTTGGATTTGGAGAGCTTTCCAATGAAATATTATTTTTTAGGTGTTGGCGGTAAAAGACATCATAGCCAGGACGGCTGTGATGAAAGGAACTCGGGTGGCTAATTAAAGATAAACCAACTAATAAAATCTTTAGCACAAGCTAATTAAACTATATTATTGACCAATTAGTGTTGATAAAAATAGTTAAATAATAAGCCGACCAATCAATAAATCCTTTGGGGTTATCTAAATAAAACGAAGCTTTTTTTTGGATGATATCGAAAATATGCCAACGACTTCATACGAGGTTGTGGCGGCGTCGGCGTTAAAGATCCGATGTTCTTATTGCTGTTTTCCTCTTAAGAAAAGGAAAAAGATCCTATAGTTTTTTTGCACGGTCATTCATTGACCAATGTTGTCATAGTGTGAACCATGGTGGGATTTGAATGAACCCGTGCTAAATCCTTTTGGTATCTTTTCTTCATGTTGGCTACAGGACAACGATTATAAAAACTTTATGCAATTAATGACAAGTGAACGGTAGATATATAGGGCATCCACCAAAAGAAGAGGTATATTAGGTAAGGTACTATCGATTTTGTAACAAAATGCTTGCAATTAAAAAGATGAAGCAGACACCGTATCAAAGTTTAGGCAATGCAAATTTAGCCAAGGTCAATCATAAATAGTCTTGCATAAGATCAGTGCATGCATATATATTCAGAAAAATACATTCCTTAATGCTTAGTTTTACCAAGACTTCTGCGATAAACAATCCCGACCAAAACACTTAGAAAAATCCATCTAATCTTCATATATAGAAAACATGCTTATAGTTGGCAGCTAAGAATTTACATGTCCACCAATTAGATCATCTTGCACATGTGAGATAAACACAGCCTTCTCCCCAAAAATGAGCGCCTGCAAGAAAATTCCCATTTTATAGTGTAAGGGCGCTATATATGTGCGAAACATTTTCTAAGAGAGTGGCATAAACTATTCATTAATAATAGGAGAAAAGACAACGTACCCAATCAAATCCACACCGAGGGACGGATATTCTCAAACATTTCACGATCATTGTTAAAATCCAATCCACATTTTGGACAGTCATAAGGGTATGCTACAACATAAAAGATTAGGTCGTTCATAAGCCACCCAGAAAAGTTGAGATCAAATTAACCGAAGAACCAAGAAAATACTGACGAATTGTCTTTTACAAAAAACTAGGTATAAAAAAGAAAGGAACCTGTACTTCAAACAAGAATCATATTTTAGGAAGGAAACAATTAATGTGAGAACACCATCCTAAGGAAACAAATAATGTCCAGCCTCAAGATCTCAGAAACAACCAGATTATTTATTTGCTAGTATAACTAGGGCCCACAAAAGCACAAACTTTTATATGAAGGAAGTAAAACAGCCTAGCATGGATGATCAAATAGGTGGAGCAGAGGTCGGCCAGACACAGGATCATTGATTTTAGCAACTTCTTGAACGGTAGTAATTTGGTAGGTTTGCAATGTAAAGCGAATGTTTTCACATCTGGACAAGAATTGATGGAGTTGTTGCACACATGGCTTGATGTAAAGAATGGAACCAGGCTGTTCTCATGAATGAACCACTAGCTGGGCCGGACCGCAGACCCTTGGTACTCGAGGTGTTTGACAAAATGGATGAGAAAGGAGAATATTCAAGTCTGAAACCAAGTGGTTCGAAGAAGATGATTGTGATGAAACAGTGAAAAAGGCCTTTTTCAGGACGGATTCAACGAGAACTAGGAGACTAATCCAAGGCTCCGCAAATCTTACTCGGGGGACTAGTACTATTGTACAAAGATATTGGGAATTTAATTTCTAGTTTTGAACCCTGTAACATTTCTTTTGCTAGAAGGCATGCAAATGTAGTTGTGGGCTGGATTGCTAAATCCGGGGTCGTAACACACACACACAAAAAAAAAATATATATATATACAGAAGTTGCATTCAACAGTGCAGATTACGTACCAATCCAGCCTTTGTCGGGATGAACTTTGAAAAGAGGGTCCTTAAGCAGTGGAGATTCAGGAGTGAAAACTCTAGTGGCATGGGCCTTTTTGGTGCAGGAGAAACGGGCGGCTTTGTGGATTTGGGCATAAACAGTAGTGGGTGGTTCACCTGAAGGCTCGCCACTTGAATTGAGGGGCAAAGCTTTGAACTGGAGGTGGGTGATTAAGCCAACACTGGTTACAGAGGAGGAGGCGTGAATCATCTCCACAAGTCGGAGCTGAACACCCACCTCCTTCTTGTAATACTCAATTGCCAACTGGGCAGGCTCTCCAGCCTGCGCGGCTACAAAAGTGGGCAAGTACGCTAGGGCTTCCCTGCAAGAGTCGTCAGAAGAGAACAATTCATTATATGATCATGATCAGGTATGTGTAGATGTTGGGCGAAAGAAAAAAAAAAAAAAGAAGAAGAAGAAGAAGAAGAAGGGAAAGGAATATATAACAATATAACATACTTCTTCTTGCGTTCCTCATAAGCACGAAGTTTGGCCTCGCTTTCTTGTAATTGTCGCTCACTTCAATCGGAAAGAGACATGAAAAGGTCAGAATCAATATTATTAGCTAATTATAAAAAGCACATATATATGATAAAATACCTAACATACAAGGGATACTCCGAGATGGCATCGTCTTCGTCTTCTTCTTCTGTTTGCGTACTTCAATTGGAAAGAGACATGAAAAGATCCGAATCAAAAATTGGTAATTATAAAAAAGCACACACAAACACACACACACACACACACATATATATTTATGATAAAATACATAACATACGGTTTTGGCGGCGAGTACCCGGGACCTCTACGGGAAGATGTCACCGCAGCAGCGGCTTTCTCCTCACTTCAGTTTGCAAGAAAGAAGAGAAGGAAAAAAAAAAAAGTTAATTCAAAGAGAAATTACGGGCGATGGATCGAGTTATTTTTTTTAATTTTATAAAGAGAGAATTAATCAATAAATAAAGATCATGCACCTCCTGTTGTTGTTGTTGCCGCCGCCGCTGGCTGAGGAAACGTCCATTGCTGCCATAACTCCAAGCGAACCGGACGACGCTGGTGGTGGGTTGCGGCACGGGTTGAGAGAGTTGGCGATACCAAAAGAAAGAAAAGAGAGGAAGAAGAAGATGGTGTTATTATATATGTGCGTCTGTCTGTCTGTGTGCGCTTTTGCTAGGGTTACTCTCAAACTAGGCCAGCTGCTCTTCCTCTTACAATCCAATCCGGGCCTCTATTTATATATTCCCTCACCATCAGGAGTGTCGGTCTATCAGGAGTGTCGGTCTGTGTGTCGGTCTGTCTGCGCTTTTGTTAGGGTTACTCTCAAACTGGCCAGCTCTTCCTCTAACTAATCAAATCTTTGGCACAAGCTAATTGAACTATATATATTATTACCAATTAGTGCGATAAAAATAGTTAAAAAATAAGCTGACCAATTTAGTTTTCCCTGGATTCTTTCGTTTCCCTACCAAAGAAAAAAAAAAAGAGAGAAAGAAGATGATGTTATCTGCGTCTATGATCTGCGCTTTTGCTAGGTCAGGTCAGGGCATAAATCGGTGATCTTCTTTCCTTCCTTAACCTTTACGTAACCCTAGTTCTCACCCTAGTTCTTCGATGAAACAAAAAAAAAATTATGGTCGATTTTTAATTTTCGTCAAAGACTAATAATCGTTAATTAGGGGCATCTTAGTAATGTAATCTGAGCATTATTATAGAATGTTTTCTCAAAAAGAAATTGTTGTAATCTGAGCATTATTAGTTTTTTTTTGGGGGAACGACGAGCATCACTCTTGACAAAAAAAAAAAAAAACGACGAGTACTTATTTATTTGCCGAAAAGCCGAAAACATAGAGATGTTACTATAATACTCAAAGATCATTACATTACATATAATCTTCCTAAGAACTTGTGGGGTAATAGAAACCCAGTTCAAAAGGACAGATTGATTGAGAGCATACCTAGCTAGCTAATCTGCCACAGGATCTAGGTATCTTGTTAAAAGTAACATTCCGTAAACTATTACTCCCACGGCACTGCATTTTCCCCCATAATCACAGTATAGAGTGATTGTCAATTGGTCTCGATGAACACCTTTACCCATCCCTTAGCAACTGCTAGCACGACCGCTTCTTTGGCAGCCAAATCCTCAGCTATCAACATTGCCAAACTCTGTTTTACTACACCATCAACAACCTTACCATCACTCTCTTTCGGCAACAAATGCCGAGTCCTGCTTTCTTTTCTGGTTCTTCCCTGACTTGTAGTACGTATCTCCATATCCAAAGGACTGCAACTGAGAATTCGTCAATGCACGAGAGTAATTCGGAAGCTAAAAGATCAGCAGAAAACTTGTTCTTTTCTCTGCTTTAACAGGTTTGAAAATTTGGAGTTAACTTGAATTTGGGTTCATGCCGGACAAGGGGCTGGTTTATCCAACTGGTAGCTAACCAAATTGCTCCTCTTGGTTTCTGTTTTGTTATCCCATAGTTTTATGTTTTTTTCCACATCCTATAATATGTTATAACTTTGTCTATTTTCCCTGCGTGGAGCATTTTATTTCTTGTTCTACGTTTGCAGTCTCTAGTTAGCCTGTAAAATATTTGTAATGCGTGAAGGTATTTTTGCAGACTGTTTTCCTTATTCAGGCTCTCTCTCATTTCAAACTCATGGATCAAAGTAGCATGCATTACTTTAGAAGTTGGTCGCTTTAAACATTCTTTCGATCATGAGCACTGCTAATGCCACGTGTATGTTATTGTCCTTCAGGGGCTCCGCCGTCTCAAATGTTTGGTGTTGCCAATATGTCTAGTAGCTCCTACCAATATGTCTTGATTGGATTTTTGCTTAATTTACAGCATTATTTCCCATCCATTCATTAGCTGAATCTTAGTTTCTTTCCCTGTACGCTTGATTAGTTTGGAGAGTATAAATTTGTGATTCACCATGGTTAGTGATGGTAGCTTGTGAAAGTTATCAAGATTGTCATCTTTGCATCAAAAAAAAAAAATCAAGATTGTCATCTCTAGATATGGCATATATATTAGGCATGG
>JAKUCV010003707.1:20414-39584 GCA_028386065.3 Turnera subulata
GGAGACTAATCCAAGGCTCCGCAAATCTTACTCGGGGGACTAGTACTATTGTACAAAGATATTGAGAATTTAATTTCTAGTTTTGAACCCTGTAACATTTCTTTTGCTAGAAGGCATGCAAATGTAGTTGTGGGCTGGATTGCTAAATCCGGGGTGAGGCGAGATGCATCATAACACACAAAAAACTATATATATATACAAAAGTTGCATTCAACAGCGCAGATTACGTACCAATCCAGCCGTCGTCGTGATTAACTTGGAAAAGAGGGTCCTCAAGCAGTGGAGAATCAGGAGTGAAAACTCTAGTGGCATGGGCCCTTTTGGTGCGGGAAAAAGGGGCGGCTTTGTGGATTTGGGCATAAACAGTAGTGGGTGGTTCACCTGAAGGCTCGCCACTTGAATTGAGGGGCAAAGCTTTGAACTGGAGGTGGGTGATTAACCCAACACTGGTTACAGAGGTGGAGGCGTCAATCATCTCCACAAGTCGGAGCTGAACACCCACCTTCTCCTTGTAATGCTCAATTGCCAATTGGGCAGGCTCTCCAGCCTGCTCGGCTAAAAAAGTGGGCAAGTATGCTAGGGCTTCCCTGCAAGAGTCGTCAGAAGAGAACAATTCATTATACGATCGTGATCAGGTATGTGTAGATGGTGCCGCGGAAGAAGAAAGAAAGAAAAAAAGAAAAAAAAAAAAGCAGGGAAGGGAATATATAACAATATTACATACTTATTCTTGCGTTCCTCATAAGCACGAAGATTGGCCTCGAATTCTTGTCTTTCTCGCTCACTTCAATTGGAAAGAGGCATTAAGAGATCAGAATCAATATTGCTCACTTCAATTGGAAGAAGAAGAAGAAGAAGAAAAATTGATGAATAAAGATCATGCACCTCCTGTTGTTGTTGGCGCCGCCGCTGTCGTCCGAGGAAAGGTCCATTGCTGCCCCAACTCCAAGGGAATCCTCTGATGATGATCCTCCACTGCGGGTAGAGGTGGTGACTACTGCAGCTCTTCTCCGGCGGCCGGACGACGCTGGTGGTGGCGCGGGTTGAGAGGGTTGGTGTTTCCGGGATCTCAAAGCATACGGGCATGGGTTGGTGGTAGGGATAGTAGGGGTAGGGTTTGATTCTACCATCTCGCGGTGCTCCTCCTTCCTTGTTGGAGCAGCACTTCCCCGATCTTCTAGTTTTCTATCGCTTTTCTTCTTTGTTTTCTCTCGATTCTTTCGTTCGCCTACCAAAAAAAAAACAGAGAGAAAGAAGATGATCTCATATATATGTGCTTCTGTCTGCGCTTTTGCTAGGTCGGTCAGGCATAAGGATAATGAAAGAAAAGATCACCGATCCAATTGCGGGTTCTGTTTTTTTTTTGGTATCAACTTGTCCAATTGCGGTTGGACCACTTGTAAAATGTAACCCTAGTTCTCTTATTTATCTACCAAAAAAAATCGTTAATTACGGACATCTTAGTAATGTAATCTAAAATCAAAAAAAAAATAATGTGAGCATTGTTATTCAAAAATAAAATTAATAAAAAAATATTAATCCGAGTTGTTTTTTTTGGCTTAGTACGTCTTTTGACCCCTTAGTTTGGCAACTAGTTTGATTTTAGCCACTTAGTTTTTAATTTTTTGATTTTGCACCTTAGTTTGGCAATGATTAGGTATTTTCACCCACCAGCCCATTCCAATAGGTAAAATTGATGACTTATAGGTTGCCTAACACATGTAACTCCTCTTTTGATAATTTTCTTTCCTACAAAGTCACCCCAAACCGAATCGCCAGAACAAAAACTGATTTATGACCCGATATAAACCGATTTTGTTTCCTTCTTGTATTTGTTTTTGGGTTCTATATCGGGTCATAAATCGTTTTTTTTTTGTTTGGGCAATTTGGCTTGGGATGATTTCGTAGGAAAGAAAATTACTAAATGAGGAGTTAATATGTGTTAGGCAACCTACATGCCAGTAATTTTACCTATTGGTATGGGTTGGAGGGTGAAAATACTTAATCATTGCCAAACTAAGGTGCAAAATCAAAAAATTAAAAATTAGGTGGCTAAAATCAAAGTGATTGCCAAACTAAGCACACAAAAAAGGTATTAAGCTTTTTTTTTTTTTAACTACCACCATCACTCCCTCACCCAAAGGCTGCATGATTCTGCAACCTTAAACTTCGATTGTTGTGATCAGATTTCTGATGCTGGGCTTAAAGCATATTACTGGTAATCTTTTTCTATTTTCCTTTTGCTGATTCTCTGCTTCTTAACGGCTGGGTTTTTGTGCAAGTAAAATACACCTCTGACCTAGAAAGCAGTAAGGCAGGTGCCGCGTAAGCTGGGGAATTGAACAGGAATAGGAGCATCTGTTATTTCCCTGCCCCACACTATGGACATTTGTAAACCTTAGAGTATTAGATTTGCTCGGAATCTAAGACCAATTTTGTTTGTGTTGATGCAGCATTTTCTGTCACTTTTGTTCATTATGTTTCTCAACTATTGCATTATTATTTGAATCGAGCTGGTGATCTTTGTTGGAATTTTATCATCCTCTATGCTGCTAGATCAAAGCAAAATAATGTGTATCTTGTAAGTTGGATTCTTCATAACATTTTCTGTCTTATTGGTCCTAAAATAGAACAAGACATCAACCTTTGTATCATGAGTGACACGGGCCCCATTGAAACGACCAGCCGTCGAAAGCAGAAAACGGCACTCAAAGAACAGAACTTTTCTATATGAGAGTAACGAGGTAGACGGAACAAAATGGAACACGTCTAGTTCAGTTCAAAGAGAAAGTGGACATCGGTGCCTGAAGTAATGACACCAACCTTGTAAAAGGGCCATTAGTAGCGTTACACTTTGCATTCTACTCTCTCTCTCTCTCTCACACACTCTGGTCTGAAGCAATGAACACATCACCAATACACACACTAAAAGCAGACAGGGAGACAACAAGGCAACCAAACGACTAGAACATATCCTCTTCTCCCTTGAAAAAAAAAAAAAAACATAATATAAAAGTACCAATTCTGTTACACGGAGAGGGGGAGAAACCCACCCAAGACACCAAAGATGCCAAATACAGTGCTGAAAGCGGGGAGCAGGCCGCCATGGGTGGGATTGGCGGCGGCGATGTGGGTGTTGATAGCCTAAGGAAATTCCTACAACTTCCCTCTTTTTTCTATTGTTTTTTGTCACTTTGACCATTCTTCTGAAGATGTTGCAGACAAAGAAAACAAGACCAAATGCAGCACAGTAGTCATCTCATAATGCCAATGAAATAAGGAATTCAAGGGTGGATTTCCTGAAAAGTTTAGCAAAGGATTTACTTAATCATCTAGATTTTAGAGCAGTTCATATACAATCTGAACTCATTAAACTGTCCAGGATGAGTCCTCCTCCACTGATATAACATTTGGAATGAAGGAAGCAAATTCAAGAATATCAGGGTTACTCTCAAATTGGCCCAGGACTTCTTGGTCATTGACCTATGGTGTAATACATATTTGCAGGTTCTTTTTTTGTTTTGATCAACAATGATGTGGATTCTCATTACCTCAAACTATAAGTACAATTAGGGTCTCCCCTCATATCCCTCTCCAAGAGGTGAACAATGCTATCTGGGGGTGTATACGAAATAGTAGGGCCAAATCAAAAGCTAGTTGTGCTAATCTATTTGCTACTGTGTTAGCTTGCCTGTACACATGTACAATATTATATCAGGGTGTACGGTCATTGACCTATGGTGTCATAGTGTGAGCCATGGTAGGATTTGAATGAACCAGTGCTAAATTCTTTTGGTATCTTTACTTCATGTTGGTCACAGGACGACGATTACAAAAATTTTATGTAATTGATGGCAAGTGAAAGGTAGCTAAGGCATCCACCAAAAGCAGAGGCATATTAGGCAAGATACTGTCGAATTTTTATAACAAAATGCGCACAATTAAAAAGATGAAGCACACACCATATCAAAGGTTAGGCAATGAGAATTTAGCCAAGTTCAACCATAAATCGTCTTGCATACTCAGACATTAGTGCATATATATTCACGAAAATACATTCCCGAACTCAAAATAAAAATCCTACGAGCAAATTCAATGCTTAGTTTTACCAAGATTTCTACAACAATCAAATAAATCATCTCCTCTCCTCGCATACTGGTAGCTCATCCCAAATCATCCATGAAAGTAAACACAGCCTTTTCCCCAAATCGAGTGCCTGTAGGAAAATTTCCATTTCATAGTGTAAGGGCGATCTAAATGTGCGAAACATCTTCGAAGAGAGAGCAAAAAGACAGCGTACCCAATCAACTCCGCTTCGAGGAACTCCGCGAGGAAGCAAGAACCTTTTTACGAACAGCTTCAAAATTCAATCCACATTCTGGACAGTCAAAAGGGTAGTCTACAACATAAAATATTAGGCGGTTCATTAGCCATCCAAAAAATTGGAGATCAAATTAACCGCAGAACAACCAAGAAAATACTTATGATCATTGTCTTTTACAAAGGACTAGCTAGGTGTAAACAAGATAGGAACCTGTACTTCAAACAAGAATCATATTTGAGAAAGGAAATCACAATTAATGTGAGAACACCATCCTAAGGAAACAAATAATGTCCAACCCCAAAATCTCAAGGCTACAACGTTTGGATCGAATCTAAGTTTCAGGCCAGATGAGGCAATTATGCAGGGGTCATGAATTAGTGGACAAGGTTGGGTTACAAAAAATCAAAACAAGACAAATTAGTGTTGTATTAGAAGAATGGCCGCCATTACTATGTTGCAAATATGGAAAGCAATGGATAAATTCCTATATTTCAGGAACAGAAGATAGATCCTAACTACAAGACTCTAGACACTATCAGAAGCATGAGATGTCGCTAAAACTTGTACCAAAAGCTTTGATAAAAGTAACACGCAAAAGAATAGCATTCAACATTAATGCAGAAAATTAATGTACCAATCCAGCCGTTGGTGGGATCAAGTTTGAAACGAGGATCCTCAAGCAGTGGAGAATCAGGAGTGAAAACTCTGCTAGCATGGGTCTTTTTGAAGCCGGAAAAAAAGGATTCGCGGTGGACTTGGTCATGAACAGTTGTGGTTGTGGGTGCTCCATCTGAAGGATCGAAGCGCAACGCTTCGAACTGGATGTGGGTGACAATACCAAGACGACAGGATAGATGGTCGCAACCCTTAATCATCTGAATAAGTTTTAGCTGAGCACCCTCCTTGCTCTTGTAATAGTCGATAGCCAATTGGGCAGGCTCTCCAGCCAGTTTGTCTAAATAAGTCGGCAAGTACGCTTCGACACTCCTGTCAAGGGAGAACAAAACAAATAGAAAATCAACAACAAAAAAAGGCACAGAAAAAGGACTTGAATTTAAAATTTTACTTCCTGGATCGTTCCTCAACAGCAGCAATGATGGCATCGCGTCTGCTTTTGTTTGAACACTTCAATTGGGAAGAGACGTCAAAAAATCAGAATCAATATTGCTAATTATAAAAAAGCACATATATGATGAAATACATAGAATCAATATTGCTAATTATTAAAAAGCACATATATGATAAAATATGTAGAATCAATGTTGCTAATTATTAAAAAGCACATATATAATAAAATCCATAATAATCCATAATTATTAAAAAGCACATAGTAATTCTCTTGTCTGTCTCGCTTTTGCTAGGGTTTCTCTCAATTTGGATCAGGGTTTAAATAGATTGGTAAATGACTTATATAGCGGAATACCATAGGGTGATGGATCATCACCTTCAATGTTTAAAATTTTGTGTATCTCTAGAATAGACATAAAAATGGGGCTTGTATCAAATTAGGGGACTATACCATACCGATCTCAGATTAGAAGTGTTACAGATACTGCAGTTTCCAGTTACATATGTAAGTAAAACCGAAATTGGTTTTCTTGGAAGCTGCATGACATCTCTTTTGGCAGGGAACCGAGGCAACCATTTCTCACCATGGCTAGTGTTTTACTCGTTAACGAAAAACCAGAGGCCTGTTAGACAGCCATTTGCCTCCACAGACAAGACAGCTATTCCTAAGGAAAAATAAAATTCTCAGAGCATTAGGGTATGAGTGGATGATTTCGTCCCAAACATACTTAAGATTATGATGTCCCCTGGGTGAGCATATATGGTTGACATAAAAAAATAGAAAGAAAATTGGAACGAAGGATTATATAATCAACCATGTAGGACTTCCATTGGTTAACTCTGTTGATCAAGTTGCTAAGCAAGACAAAAATGCTTATATTTCAGAAATTTATTTCAACTTACCAAGTGAGATGGTAAATAAATAGAACTAAATACTGATTAGGCCAAAAAAGTATTCCACACTGAGTTTCAATCTTTAGCAGGTGCCAAGACAGTATTTGTCAGACAAAAGAATGGCACCTTCCTGTGGATAATTTTCTGGTTTTATCTCTCCTTCCAGTTTCAACGAACAGAAGCACATATTGATTGCTGATTGTAAAACCCATTCGTGAACTTCTGCTTGTTTCTTCTCCGCTTTGTTACAACTACAAAACCTTCACCATCACCAATTTTGTTTTTATATACATCCACTGGATTGCACTGTCATTTGCAACCGTATCTGAAGAATTTTCAGAAGCATCAGGCTTCTTATTAGCCAGTGACTCGCTCTTTGGCTCAGCATTATGCTGGACTGACTTAACAATGAAGCTAAGCAGTATCTGCCTTGCAAGCTCTCACTTTTGAAGTTCCATTTTGTACAACACTACTGCATTTTGTCTCCAGTTCCTCTCTGAATTTCCCATCCTAAGTAAAGAGTTCTATTTGGCTGAAACATTTAAATCTCCAGCTGTGGGATCTGTCTTCCAAGCTCTCTTGGGGACAAACTCAGGGGCATGAGGGTTCATGCTTCTAGGTGATATGGTCATGTGAGTTCTCATGCCAATGGGTTGGGTTCCATGTATTGTGTTGTTTTCTTTATCAAAGGTTAGACATTGCGGATTTAGCCAAGGCCAAACTTTCCTTCCAAAAAAAATTTTCATCGAGCTAATTAATTAATGCTTAGTTTTACCAAGGTTTCTTCTGCAACAAACAATCCCGACAAAAACACTTAGAGAAAACCATATCTAATCTTTCTTCATATAAGAAGAGATGCTTTATACTTGGCAGCTAAGAATTTACTTGTGCATAAATAAATCATCTAGACATGAGATAAACACAGCCTTTTAATGCACTCTCGTACTCAAAAACAAAAAAAATTCTCGAGCAAATCTAATGCTTAGTTTTACCGACATTTATTCTGCAACAAACAATCCCTACAAAAAATACTTAGAGAAACCCATCTACTCTTCATATAAGAAGACATGCTTTATACTTCTTGGCAGCTAAGAATTTACATGTCCATCAAATAAATCATCTTGCACACGTGAGATAAACACAGCCTTTTCCTAAAAAAGGGCGCTTGCAAGAAAATTCCCATTTCATAGTGAAAGGGCGTGAAAAAAAAAAGAAAATAGTTTTTTTTGAGTAAATAGTTTTTTTGTCCTTATACTTTGTCGATTTCGTATTTGTTGTCCCTCTTTGTTTAATTTCACTCATGTTGTCCCTGAACTTACAATTTACCGGGTCATGATGTCCATTTTACATCCTACAGCCGGTTAGTGACTGTAGTGCTGACACGTGTGCATGGGCCTGCCAACCTTTTCTTTTTCTTTTTTCGTTTTCTTTTTCCTCAATTCTAATTCCAGAAAACCAATTTTAATTAAAATAAATGGATTTTTATAATAATTAAAAATAGTTAAAGAAGGTGGGTCCGCGCACTAAACCCATTTTTCCCTTACCTAACTGAATTTTAAACGTTTTTCTTTTCCAACCCAATCTTGTTACCAATCGACTGCCTCAGCGAGAAACTTCCCAGCCTGAAAAAAAGAAAATTGATCTCTATTCTCAAAAGCAAAGACCATGACATAAAAACAATGGCGCTAGCAGGTTCAGATCGAGCAAAAACAAATTCTTTTAAAGCTACGCCGCCTCACAGGCAAGGGAAATTTTTTTTTTTTTGTGGGTGGCGTGTGGGTTTGAGGTTGGGATGGGGAGAGGAGGGCAGGGGGAGCTTCTTACCATCCTCTATTCCCATTAGGCCTCGAAACAACTAGATCGCAGGGTTTAAGCTCCTGTTCTCCTCGCCTGAACTTGACTGAGGAGCTATCGACGCCGGCGACGAGTCTGTGGGTAAGAATTGGGTAATGTTTTTCGTTTGTTTGGTATTCCATGTTGGGGTTTTTTAATGGTGGTTGTGATATTAGTGGTTGATGGTGGCGTGAGTTACTGGCTTGATGGGTCGAGGCGGCGCCGATGCAAGGTGGCATGGCGGGCGACGAATACGATGGGTTGTGTTGGTGCGGTTATTCGAGAGTTGCAGAATAATTAGAGTGGCAACGGTTTGAGGGCAATTGTGAGAGGGGACAGGTCTTGTTTGACGACGAGTTTTGCTGTGTTGCTCGAGCACGCGAGCTGTTGTTGAGTGGAGACGGCGGCTTTCATGGTCGGACATGAGCAGCCTCAAGGCGCGGCGATGTTTTGTTGTTTTGAGGAAGGAGATGAAGACTAAGGGCTTCTATTGTAATGAAAAGAAGAACAAAAAAATGACGTCGTTCTCCTCCCTTAATTGCTGGAAATTGGCGCGTCATTTTATTATCTCCTTATTAATTCCTTCTCAAAACATACTTAAGAAAAAGACATGTGTTATTATCTCTTAAATCCCTCCCAAATATGCTTGTTTAGTGCAGGTCCTACACTCCTACTCTAATACAAATAAATAATAAAAATTAATTTATTTAATAATGCATTTAGAAATTAGTAACCCAAACCAGTGGTAGCTTCTGGGCCTCACATGACACGTGTCAACTATACAACTATTAACTGGCTATAGGAGGTAAAATGGACAACATGACCCGGTAAATTAAGAGTTCGGGGACACCATGAGTGAAATTAAATAAAGAGGGACAACAAATGCGAAATCGACAAAGTGTAAGGACAAAAAAAACTATTTACTCATATATATATATATATATAGCGAAAGAGATCAACTATTCATTAATAATAGGAGAAAGACAACGTACCCAATCAAATCGAATTCTTTTGCCTGGAGAATTTGCAAAATACTGTCCCATTTAAGTCCAATGTGGTCACACGAGTTGGTCCTATTGATACTTCTTGCCCTCGATGTCATACGGAACCAGAATCACTTGTGCACCTTCTCAGGGACTGTTCATGGATGAACACGATATGGAGTAACAGTCCTATCCCCAGGTCAGTCAACACTTCTCGGGCTACCACTGGTGAATAATGGCTGCAAGAGATTTCTCAAATGCATGGTGTAGAGATCCTTGAGAAATGTGTTATGATTGCTTGGTCCGTATGGAAGGATCGTAACTTGATGGTTTTTTAGAATTCCTGTCTCCGTCCAGAGCAGATAGTCCCGGTGGCCCTCGATTTTCTGCAGAAGTATAAGGAAACAAACACTATCAGCCCACAGTCTATCCCTCAATGGACAACTCCACACTGGTTACCACCTCCACATGATTTTCACAAAGTAAACAATGATGCGGCAGTTTCCCCCCACGGTGTTGGTCTTACTGCTATTATCCGTGACTGGCATGGTGAGATTGTAGCAATGGCATCTTGTTTTCTTCCTGTTCCATTTTCACCAGTTATAAGCGAGGCGTATGCTGCACGATTGGGCCTCTACTTGGCGTCTGAGATGCAGCTCAACCGTATCATACTTGAGATGGATGCTAATGTTGTTGTTCAAGCTCTTCAATGCCCGTCTCTGGATAATTCTCCTTTAGGTCACATTATTGGTGACATTATAGTTCTAGCTATTTCCTTTGAGACTTTGAAATTTGTTTATGTTCCTAGAATTTCTAATAAGGCCGCCCATGAACTTGGCCAATTAGCCTTCTCTTTTGGTGAGGAAAAATCCTGGTCTTCGGATTTTCCGAGTAGTGTCCTTGCATGCACTAGTGCTGACTATATTCTAAATCATCTTGATTAAGCAATAAAGCAGTTGATTTCTCAGAAAAAAAAAAAACTTGGGAAAACTACCAAACTTAGTAGGTTAATCAACACTCTTTATCAATTATTTATCACCGCGAGAAAACCTAAAAAATACCTACGTATACAAATTCCCAAAATGAATTAGGTGTCTCATTTAATATATAGATAGATTATGAGCTTGGAAATATCAAGAATCATTACATAGATATGCTAACACGGCTTGTTAGAATCACAAGAAATACATTCCCAAGAAAAAAATGAAAAAAGGAAAAAGAAGAATCACAAGCAATACAAGGAGTTGATCGCTACGTAAATAATCATCATGAAGCTGAAGGAAAATGAGCTATAGAATTAGCAGGTAAGGTAAGGGAATGAGGACCACTATCACCTTTTTCCTGTAATGGGATGTGTGAAATGAACTAAATTGTCCCAAACACTGAAGTAATTAATTTCTACAGGTAAAAATAGTTAAAAGATAGATATGGACCATGTAGTATAATGAAGAAAGATGATAGTGATCCCAAACACTGAAGTAAGCTGAGAGCACAGAGAAAAACAATAAGTAATTGCCACTTAGTCAATTTTGTAACATAAGCAGAGAAGAAAATGATAATCATTTAGGAACAAGAGTTGCAACAGAGTGCAGTTTCAAACTAAAATACAGTTAGTGCAAAAGGAGATGTTGGTTAACTAGACAAAAGCATTGCAAGTTCAGATAGTTCTTCTGGATTTTTTCCCCTCAAAAGCACATCAGGTTTGGGCCATATAGATAGATACGCTAAGGCCGACAAGGAACCACTGGAACAATGTAGAAGTCGATGAGTTCTTTTCTGATCTTCTCAAATCCACCATCCCCCCAATCACTCCCCCAACTATTAAGAAAAGTCCAATGGCCAGCATTACCGTCGGTAATGCAGATTGCATGCCGCTAAAACTCAGGGTCCCATCATTGCGAAAGCCGCGAAGTGGCTTCATACCACGTCCAACGAAAATTTCATTACGAGCAAGCCTATCAAATTGCGTAGTGCAGGTAAAAATCCCAACAATAGGCCCGTGCTTAAGTGCATCCATGACTTCATTAACTTCCCTCGGCCCAAAGAAAAAAATCCAACTCGATAATCTGTGATGCATGAGTCCCTGCCAAAAAAAAGTAACAATTTAATATTAAGAAATAACATAATGAAATAATCCTGATTAGAATGGAATAACCTTGACAATACAAAATAATATTTTACCTCATCAAGATCAGAAATAGTCATTTCGCTATTCTCTTCATAGTACCTAGACAGAATAGTACCAATCCCTTCCAGAAAGTTTGCAACATTATCAAAACTGAAGTTAGCCCTAGCCTCGACCTCGCCGACAATTCTAATCATTCTATCAACAACATACCTCGGTAAGAGTGTCATTGTTCTGACTTCACATGACGAATCCGCGACTCATGGGCGGAGATTTTATATCTAAAGTTATACAGACCTTTTAGGTAAAGAATTTTGGAAAATCATTAGCCATAAATAAGGATATCTTGGAAAATGATTTTGACGACTCTGAGATTTTACGACTCTGTAGGGGCGTTGTGTTGAGAACTTTGTAGGGTTTGGTACTTTTTGAGAATTGTTGCAGGGTTAGGGACTTTTTTTTTAGAATTGTTGTTGGGTTAGAGACTTTAGGTTAACGTTTCTTTTCTTTTATAGGTGAGGTGGGGCAAGGGGGAGTTTTTTTTTAGATAAAAGTCGGGTAGACCCGTTCCATTAAACCAGAAAATAGTACATAGAGATACAACAAAACTTGACACAAGTCAAGTGTAGAAGCTCCAAGACTATTACAGAGATGGAACAGAAAAATCCTCCAACATAAGGATTAGAACAAAGGCTTGTAATAGTACCTAAGGAAAACAAATCCAAAGGAATAAAGGCAAACTGAAACATAACAAGCCTTGAGCAATCTCCCACCAGGGAGGGAAAGAACAGCAGATCCCGAGAGGGAAAGAGCTGCAGATTCTGCAATAGAGCGAGGAGATCGTCAACACCGACGTGATAACAAAGGTTGTTGTAACGTCCATGGCTTATCACGAGGAGCACTCCTGGAAAACTGTACAAAAACATAAACAAGTTGCTTAAAAAGCAACAGAGATCTACCACTTTATTAAAGGATAAAAGAAAAGTAAAGGAAAGAAGTATAAAAGGCTTGCCGCCGGGTAGATCCCGAACGGCAGCCTCAAGCTTGTTGGAGATGAAAGTTTCTGGCGAGAGAGAAAAGGAAAAAGCGGTGGGAGAGATAAGCGGTACTACCGCTTTTTTGTCTGGGGCCCTTCTCAGGCCCGCTACATGTCAAAACTGAAAAAAAAATTGTTTATATACGATGAAAAGAATAATTTTTTTAGACCTCGGGGCAACCTTGATTTTATAATGCGGTCCCACTTATCTTATTATTACTTTTATTTTTATATTTTTTCCAATTTGGGTCCAGATTTTTGCCCCAATTAATCCACCGGATTCAACCCTGATCTTTATTTTTTTTTTTTTGGACGAAATTTCTTAATAATTGGTTTTCTTTCAGGTTGGATCATGTTGTAGGAAGCGGAAACCATTTATTGTAGCCCATAATCATTTAGCAAGAAGCCTCCATTTTTGGGCTCATTTATTGTACAATATTGGAGTTTTCGTTTATAGGCCTACTACTTACTAGAATCGAGTAAAAAGGCCCACGAATTCGAAGTTGGACTCCGTTTGGGCTTGTTGCGATTTCCCAATTTTCGCGGTTTTCGTAGAGAAAAGTTGCGTTTCTAAAAAAGAGTGATCGTACGATCAGTTGAAAAGCATCATGGACGGTGGAGATACATGGTGTTCAGATAAACCATATTAACGACGACGTTTTAAAGGTGAATAATAGTCAAATTCCTCGTTTATATTTTTGCATCCCATCCAACTTTAACTTTATCATCGACTTCTCTAGTCAATCGTCATGTGACTGGTGACTTGTATTTTTTTTGACTCGTATATATATCATCATGTGATCATGTCATAGAATACTTATGACATTATTGAGTTCAGCCAGTTCTACCCTCAAGCTCCGACAAAAAAAAAAGTTCTACCCTCAAGCCGGGTACCCTTTATACCTCTCTAGTGAATCTTAACATCCAAATGTTCATATTTGTATGCGTGCTTGGAAAATGATTAGTCCTTTTTGCTGTTATCTTAGACAATTGTGAATAAAGTTTCAAGCACTGTAAGAACTGTGACAAAAAAAACCGGTTTTCTAAGCCTCTTTTCACTGTGTTGTACATTTTTGTTACTGATGGAAGAAGTTTATGGTGCGGTTATGTCTATGTGCGGGTTGTTTTTGATGTTATAGGCCTTAAAAGGATTTGGTTTTTGTTGGGGGGTTTTGGGGCAGATGGGTGGAGCACGATGCAATGGAGATACTGGAGAGCGTGAGGGCGTGTGCTGCAAAGGCAATTGACAAGGCTACAACTGATGGGCACAATGTGGATGGTGCGTTGAAAGCAATTGGTTTGGCCAATCAGTGAGAGACAACTGTTATTTGAAGCAAATCCAAATGTGTTCCTCTCTAATAGTGCAATCGTCTGGATTGCTCGTACCATTCTTTTCCCATCCGCAATTAAAGAAGCCAACCATCATCAAAGAAATTTCAAGTAATAAGTAACAAAAAATAGAGGCTCTCATTTTTCGAGAAGGAAAATGTTTAGAACAAGTTGGTGCTTATCAAAAGTAGAAGTGCCACAGAATGCACAACGAAGAATCACAATTGATCAGCATCTAATGCGATTATGATAGTAAAAGACAAACAGCCAAATCACATAAGATTTGGGAATTGACAAAAGCTACCACAATATTGCAATACATGGTGTTCTGTACGTGTGCCTGAAAGCCAACCAGCACTACAGAAATTTGAAGAAACAACTTGTCATCGATTTCAAAGAAGACTTGATTTTATAAGACAGGAAAAAGTTCAACAGTAACAATATTGAAAACGAAATCATAAGGATACTCTTGGTTTTCAAGAATTCTCAAGTACAAAATTATAAAAGCACTTCAGCTCTGTTGAGAAACCACTTCAACTAGCTTCGGTTTACTTCGGTTTCCTTTTACTATATCTACGGTTTCCTTTTAGTATAATATCTAGATACACTAAACCCGACCAGAAACCTGGAACTAGGAAAAGATCAATAACCTCTTTTTCAATCATAAAAAAGCCACCGTCTCCCCCAATTTCCCCAGCTATTCAGACCCGTCAAACGGCCACGCGGGTGCCCCTGAAGCCTGTGCCCAAAGTAAAAATAATTGTGTAATTCCTGGCAACTCCAAATAGAGAAAGCAGTGTGGCGGCCGGCCCTTGCCAGTTAGGTTTGTTTCCTGAGAAAGCAAATGAGTTACTACAAAAATTTAGCGATTAAGTGGTGAAAAAGGTAGAAGATTGCAAAGGGAAATAAAAGAGAGAGAGGAAAAAAAAAAGGTAGATGATCATGAAGGGTTGATTAGATTTTAACCACGTAGTTCCACAACCAATATTAATAGTAAACCCAAAAATTAATCTCTGTCAAAAACTCAAATACCAAAACCCAAAACGGATTAAAAAGTTTAACGAATTACAAGCATCCCGATCTGGAACACCACCGCGGAAAGGTGGAAGGTGGGGACGGAGAGTTGGGAGTGGAAGGAAAGAAGAGAGAAGTAATGGCGAAAATACCGAAAGAGGGTTTTCGTGGTCGGATGTTGCTCACCTCGCTGATGGCGACGGATTCCTGCCCGTCGCAGAGGTTGAAGAAGCCGCGGATGAGCTTGGCCTTGTAGAGGAAGTCGACGACGATCTCCGTACGGCGCATCGCGGCCAAGTCGTGGCGGAAGGTGAGTAGCTCCTGAACAAGAAGGGGCCTCCACGAGGTGAGGAATAAAGGGGACCGTGGCCGCGACGGTTAAATGATCTGCGGTGGTGGAGATCGAACGGCTGAGGGCGGCGGCGGTAAGGGGCGTGAGGGGGTTGGGTCTTAGTTTGGATATGGTGGGTGATCTGGTCAGGGTGTTGTTTGTGATTTTGTAAGATATTTTCAACTCTCTTTTTTTTTGCTTTTTTTAAACAAAAAGAAGATAAGAAAAGAATTATTATTGGATGGTTTAGATGTTGCCACATGTCTTACATCTTATTCTGTTAAATCAATCAAGAGAAACTTAAAATATTTAACGGAAGTGTTTGATTGAAATTCTACTATTGTTTAAACGCTTTTTTTTTTTAATACGGGGATGTATATTAAAAATATACTTGAGTTGAGTACATGATTAGGGGTCGGTGAAAAGCGAAGGTTGCATGGTCAGAACTCACTTATTCCCGGCAAGAAGGTGGATTGGGTCTTAAAAAACTCAAAGAATGGAATCAAGCATGCATTGCTCGGAATTTGTGGAATTTATTGCTACGAGCAGGGTCTTTATGGGTTGCTTGGATCTCCACTTATGTTCTTAAGGGGAGGAGTTTATGGAGCATCCCCATTCCTTCTTCATGTTCATGGAGCATTCGCAAGATCCTCAAGCTACGATCTGCCTTCTTTTCTGCATTTTCGCATTCTATTGGTGATGGCTGTAACACATTTGCTTGGTGGGATAACTGGCATCCCAATGGAGTTCTGCACTCTATCATTCCAACCTCTCAAATAGCAGGTACAAAAATCCCACTTCAAGCCAAGGTCAGCTCCCTCATCTCAAATAACTCTTGGTCTTGGCCGCCTAGTCGCCTTCCTATAATTTCGCAATTGCAATCGATTGCTATGGCCTCCATAACCCCCTCTTCTACTATGGACCAAGTCCATTGGATTCATTCTGCTTCTGGTTTGTTTTCTGTTGGAAGTGCTTGGGAGCTCATCCGTTCCAAGCGAGCTAGAGTTCCATGGTTTAAATTGTTATGGTCTGCTGGAAATATTCCCAAGCATAGCGTCATAGCTTGGTTGGCGATTCTTGATAGACTAGCTACACGTGATAGACTCTGCAGCTGGGGAATCACATCAGACCATCTTTGTCTTCTTTGTTCATCTTTTGGGGAGTCTCGTAATCATCTATTTTTTGAGTGCTCTTACTCAACTGAGGTATGGTCGAAAATACTCACTCTCTGCAACTCTCATCGTACTGTTGGGGCCTGGCCTTTTGAGTTTGATTGGGCCAAACGAAATTTGCAGAAGAAATCTATTTTTTCCATGATTCTGCGCGTAGCATGGTGCGCTTGTGTATATCACATATGGCGAGAAAGGAATAATCGCTACTTCTCACATTGCTCTCGCTCTCCTAGTACAATTGTTACAGATCTTTGCTCGAATCTAAAACTCAGGTTCTGCAGGCTGACTAATCTCAAGTTTTCGGCCCTTGTCTACTGCAATGCAGCAGCTATGTACTTTTTGGGCCATTAAATTTGTAGTTTGATTCAGCTTGTTTACTGACCTTTCATTGTTCTACCCGTACATGCTATCAGCTTGTCTTATATATACATACTCTTGGTTGTATTCTTGTTAGGGTCTCCCTAACTCATTTTTGAAATGAAAATTATTTGATTCTCAAAATGATTAGGGGTCGGTAGCTCAATCCGACTCTTATCTTAATAAAGACAACCGTTTAATACAACAGTAACACACAGGATCAAATCTTACGTTATGACATGACTAGAGTCAAACATGATAAACTAGAAAATACATGAGTAGGTGGACAGGCCGGTCAGAAAGATAGGTGGGTATCTGCCTGTTGATCCATGCCTATGCCTGAACTGGATGCCCCTGGGGAGAAGATCATGCGATGACAATCTTCTGTGAGTACAACTGCTGTGTGGTTTTAGGACCGGGGATGAGTGGAGGCTGAGTGAGTAAAATTGGATGAGATCACTGGGTAATTAGCTGGGAGGGAAGTAGACAGGGTGATCGGTCCGGTGGGGGCCTGGGCGATAGTAGAGATAGACAGGGCGGTTTGGGCATTGGACACATCTTTTAGGGTTTGCCTTTTGGGGTTGCCCTTTGTTGCGAATTTGGAAATTTTTAAGGGCTGTGATTTTTTTATGGATGTTTTTGGGGCTTTGCTGTTGGATTTCTTGAGAGGCCCGTCTCCTATAATGTCTTGAAGTATGGGAGGGCCCGAGGGGATTCTAGGCACGGGTTGAGACTGTGTTGGATTTGATGGCGTTTGGGAGGGAGGGGCCGTTATAAGGGTTGGATCTGGTATAGCAGGTGGGGAGATCACTTTGGGCGGGTCGGGTTTGGCTGGATTGGGGAGAATGGCTGGCGTCGGGTCAGTCTGGGCCACATTACTCAGCAGATGGAACCGGTTTGCTAGCAGGTTAGCAGGGGTAGGGGATGCCGACGGAGGGGTCTGAGGGCTGACTATTGGGCGCCGGGCGGGACGCCCAGTTTGTCTCGGGACATTCATCCAGTCGCCTCTTCCGTCACGTGTCATGGATACGGAAGTTGTACCTGGTGCCCCAATCGTGTTCTGTGGGTGAGGACTGTCCGGGCAAGCTGAGGTGCTATGATCTAATTTGCCACAAAGATAGCACATATTGGGCAAACCCTCATACCGTACCCGTAAATGTTCACCTTCAAGGTATATTGTGCCTTTCAACGGTTTAGTCAAGTCCAGGCACAGCAATTTTAGCAAATTTAGCTCTACCGGGGTTAGAACAGTTACCGTCAAGTTTGATCGTTCTGCCCACCATGTTACCGAGTTGCCTGAGAATCCTGGAGTGATAGCGGTTGGTAGGGAAGTTCGAAAATTGAATCCACACCACTATAGAGTCGATCGTTCCGGTGGAGGCTCGAAAATTAGGGGACCAGGGTTGCACGGTGAGTATGCTGCCATAGATGGACCAAGGGCCTCCACTCAAAGAATGGATGTAATCTTGCTCTGTCCAAAATCTCACCATGTAGAAATTGTTCTCGAGGTCTAGGATTTTGAACGAGCCAGTTGGTTTCCAAAGGGTCTGCAAATTGGTATGGAGAGCACGAAAACCAATGACTCGTCCTAACAATTTGATCACGACTGCATTTTCCCATGGTTTATTCAACTTGGCTTTGAATGGCTCGGATAATTCTATATTATCCACACCATCTTTCTGGGTCACAATAAAGTCTCCTTCCTCATACTCGGCTTCGCCCTCAACTTCCTACGGGTCTGCCAAGTACAAAGGATTGGATCCGGTAAAAAGAGTATCCCGGTAGGATGGGCGTGCTTCTGCCATGAGCACATCGGTACCTGTAGGAATTGTAGGCTCGTTGTCTACAGGGGGCGAGGAGAAGCCCAGGGTGCATCGTGTTCCATACTTGCAGGTGGGAAAGAGGTCGCCTGCAGTCTTGCCGCCTGCAAGTTCTGGACTCCGGGCCGCGGTGGTGGAATGCATGGTTCGCCATTCTCCATATCAACAGTAGGAGGAGGAGTAGAGGTCACTGATGCTGGGGCAAAGAGCGTCCTTGTTGGGGGTGGAGAAGAGGGCCGGTTCCGGTTGGTGGCGGTGGGTGTGGTGCCATCCCGGTCACACGACCTGGATCTCCTCCGGGGGACAGGGCTGTCGGTGGGATTGGGAGCTCGGCTTGTGCGGCTAGCTCTCCCGTCTTCAGCCTCCATGCCTTCCGGTGGAGCCGCCGTGGCTATAGAGACAGTAGAGGTGGCTCTGCGCGACTCAACGCGCTATGGAAGAAGCGCACGTGTGTCAAGATAAGAGTGGGATGAGTGACGCGCATAGGCTGGAATGGGCGTGTTCAGTTCAGTAGCACCTGCGACCTCCTCCGCCATCTCCACCTCTGAAACTGTAGTGGCCGGTTACGGATAAGGTGGTGGATAACGCTGCTCCATCGGATGAGTGGTTGGGCTTCTATCCGAGGTGCTGGAGTCACTGCCGACGTCGGGCCCCATTCCCTCCGGTGGCACGCCAGTGGCTGCGGCTGTGGAAGCCCGTACCCCAATTAAATAAAAATAAAATAATTAAATGAAAAAGAGTTACCAGAATACTCTTTAAAACCCGGGGGTACAAAAACCGATGCTTCGGCATACAACATTTTTCCATGAAAATGTAAATTAACAACGAGATGTCATAAAAGTAAACGAGATCAACCGGCTTAACAAGAAGTAAGCCATCACGGC